>VVHJ01063572.1:0-12713 GCA_015107715.1 Tylochromis polylepis | reverse complement strand
ATTAGAAAAAATATATATATATATATATATATATATATATATATATATATATATAAAAGCTTAGTATAAGAATATCCAGCATCCAAAAAGGTTGATCCACCTTCTGTTATTCACAGGTTGAACTGCATTACAGGCATATCCAAGTGATTAACTTCAACAGGCTTTAGAGCAGAAGCATCCATGTGTCAGGAAGTGGGGAAGTTATCTTGTTCAGGCTCACCACTCTAGGCTGAACTGCCTGGGATCAAAGAAATACCATATGTGAATTCTTAAATTGAGTAGCACTGCCTTTCATTGCCAAATGTAGCTCTGCCATATGGACATTTTTTTTTTCAACTGTGGGAGCAGCTGTGGTGCGCTCACATACAAGCAGTCCACTAGTGCTGCAGCACAGCAGTGGTGGAAACACGTGCTAATGAAACACTGCCAAAAAAGCTCAGGGTGGGGTTAGAGTGAGATCCTAAATTTGTTTTTGGACAAATGACTCACAAAAAGAAAATCTCACAACTGACTGCAGCAGAGGAAGGCTCAGCTCGCTGTGCTTCCATTTATCTTTCAAGACAGGTTAGTAGGCTAATGCGAATCAAATTGAGTTGACTTGTTGCCTACTGTGAAAATCCTGCAAGCTAGGCCTAGCTGGGACAGTCATCTCCGTGTGACCATGGAGGAGGGCCATATGGGCCTGCTGTAATCCTAGACCTGGTTATGTAATGCAGTCCTTCTCAGCTAGACTGCTAAATGAGTCTTGGGATTTTCTGTAAACTAACTATGTGTACCATATCACGTGAATGTGTGCTTTGATTTAGAACGTTTGTGTAGTTTAACCTTAAAAAAGAAGATAACTGCTAATATATTACAATATAACAGACAAACAACCTTAATTAAATCCAATAGTGAGGGGGGTGCATGTAAGTCCTCCATAATGAGGTAATTGGACCACAATTCAAGCTACAGTGTTGTTCTCACAGTGGAAAAGCAGACTCAACGTTTGACCGACTTAACGTGGAAAAAAAGATCAGGTTTATCCTTTATTATGCTTTTATTAGTAAATGGGGTCTGGAAGATCAGAAAGGTGACATTTCTGCTGGATATTAACACTGCTGTGTGGTTTTACCTACTATCCTGAAATGGTTTGTAGAGAAGAACAGCAGGTCAGGTTTCAGGTTTAAATGGCCACGGCTAATATTCATGGAGTATGCAAAGGAGTTTTGTCCCTGACCTCTGGAGGATAAACTTGCAGCTGATTAAAGATGTACTGCAGTACTCGATATTTGTTTTCTTTTTTCTATGTAAATAAATCAGAAATTGCTGTTGACACTTAATACATCTATTACACTGGAAACAGGTATACAATACCACGAACAATGATCTCATTACATTGTGGGCCAACTAAACTGTGTGTGATAGTGAAATCCATCCAGTATGAAAAATGAAAAATATTGTATTAACTCTCAATCTGAACACCCACCAACTAACTAATAACGATAACATCAACACATTCTGACCAGGCAAGACCAATTTGAAAATAGTAATAACCAGCTGATCCCAGCTCTGGTGGAGCATTGATCTAATTACTGTAGAGATGCTAAATACCAGCAGATGTTTTTCAGACTGCTATCAAAAGTTTCTTGTCAGTCCTTAGTGTTGCACACAGACATTTGATAAAAGCTGTTGATATACAGTCGATATCAGTACGCACAATGAGAAACAAGCCCACGTCTGACAGACAGGAAGTTAAAAGATAATAACAAGACTGGTGCAATTTCCTCTTGCTGGAAAATGATGTTTCATGGCTATGATTTGATCAATTTTGATGCAAATTGCACATAAATAGTCAGAAGGTTTGATTTTGGACTCAGCCTTTGTTTAATCTGCCACTGAATCCTTTTTTTCCCACCAACTGGGCAATTTATCTAAAGGTAGTCTAGCAATTGTGTGACTACTGATTTGAAGGACTCACTTTTAAAATGATCAGTTTGTGGTTTACCAAGATACCAATCATGATAGCTCATTAAGATAATGTGATGCTTATTCATTATTTACTTATCATCCCAGTATGCATGTTAGCATTTTATACCATTAATATATCATTCTATATCTTAATTTTCTGTCATATGTATACTGTTACAATAGAGGCTGTTCCACTTAAACATAGTTAGAGTTTCAAATAAAGAGGTCGTTTATGTAGTGTCCAAATAAGCCCTGTGAGCCAAACTGCTTGGTTTCAGACATAGACAGTGTCAAACATGGAGGTAGCCATGGTGACATCACCCACTGGTTTTGGAGCATTCGGAGCTTCAGGTTTACCATTTTGCCTGCCGCCATGTTGTTTTTTGACGACAGAAACTACTTTTATATGGATTAGTGTGGAGTGCTAAGTAAGCAGATAATGCTAACAAGCTTGATTAGCTAATTTTTAAACTGTATAGGTTTAACGTAGACACACATACATCATAACCTAATTAGTGCTATGAAGCAGACTAATAAAATACTAGAATTTCCACAGCAGTTACTTAGTTACATGCTAACAGGCTACAAGCGCACACAGTGAAGAGGCTGAGTTCAGTAGCTCAAAGTAGTCAATGAGGCCTAGCAGACCCCACTGGGGCACCTATCAGTCAACACAAGTGGCACTTACAAGAAGTTCTTGAGTTCATTTCTCAGCTCTGGACATTGCCCCTTAAGGCACACTAGGGACTCCACAGAAGCCCCACCTACCTGCTGTTCAAACCTTCTGTTTGTGAGTATCAGCCAGTTAGAAGAAAGTTGTCTACAAAAGGGAGGTGGAGGAGAACTAAAACACTTTGTATCAGACAGTAGATAAACTGTGGTGCTAAAACTGGAAAGTCATTAGAAATAACACCAATTCCAAAAAAGCTGGAACACTTTGTAACATGTAATAATGTATCATAAACCCATATTTTATTCACAATGGAACATACAAAACAAATGTTTAAAATGAGATATTTTACTATTTAATGAAAAATATGAACTAATTTTGAATTTGATGGTGGCAACAGATATCTAAAAGGTTGGGATGGGGGACAAAAGGCTGGAATGGTAAATGATACTAATAAGAAACAGCTGGAGAAACATTTTGCAACTAATTAGGTTAATTGGTAACAGGTTGATAATAAGACTGGGTATAAAAAGATCATATTACCAAGGCAGAGTTTCTCAGAAGTAAAGATAGACAAATGTTTACCAATCAGCAAAAAAAAAATGTCTCAAATTGTTTTTTTAGATGAGTTACTGCCATCAAATTCACCTCCTAAGACCCGAACTCTTTCAAGGCATGCATTTTTTAATTTCTCTTTGCTATTTGGGCTGATTGGGACCTGATGAATGAAAAAACAAAGAATCATCTTTTTACCTGATGTAGTGTCTGGGGGAAAATGATACCCACATATGAGGACATTCGTTTTAAATTTCGATAGAACAGTGGCAGTATAATGTCCTCCTAAGTGGATATCAGGCCCTTGTAGAGCAAAATTTAGTATTGTGGTCTAGACAACCCAAAATGTGATGTCCACATACGTGGACGCCAGGTCCTAGGAGGTTAAAGGTGATGGGGGGAGGTTTTTATCAGTAAAAAAATGTGAAAATTATGAAAATACAGTTAAAAGTCCAAAATTTATGCTCTAGTTTGCATTTTCGGAAGCTGTACAAAGTGGCCAGATTCAAGTTTTTGCCAGGTCGATTCTGACGCCCGGACCTTATGTTTGGCACACCTGTCTTAAGGGGACAATATCACAGATACTAGTCCAGTTGGTCATCTCAGGAGATTTTCCTTTCTTTAAAGGCTAATGAGAATTTACTTATAGACAGCAAATTGACTCGTGGAAACATGTTTTGAATTAGTTTATCTTGAGCAAAATTGACACTTTTGAAGAGGAGCAACTTTAATACCTTAATGTAGCTTCACACGGGCTTCACCATCAAGCTGCTCAGTTCAGCTAAGTCCCCGGGGATCACGGAGGGCTTTTACACACTCATTTTAGTCCATTTAAGTAGCACGGTCACCAGCCAAAAAATGCATGTTTCCTCTTACGCAATCATTGCAGCATGTGCGAAGCAAATCTCCCTCAAAATGGTCTGTTTGTAATATTAGAATTTGTGGAGAGACCCATCAGGAAGTCATTCAGCATGGCGTGGAAACGTTTTGGAGGCACATGCTTTCAACTCACTCGAATGATAATTGAGTGCGCATGCTCGATGAGACCAAACATGGCAGGGAAAAGCCACCAGTTTTCAGTAAATCCAAGAGTACAATAACGCCAAAACATTAGGATTTATGTACTGGCCGCCGTGTCCTGAATAACAAATCGTCTCAACTATTAACCTCGACACCCCACAATAGAAGAAATAATTGAGAATGGGTTCATGCGTCTCCTTTAACATCCTTCAAAGTAGAAATTCAGTTCTTCTGTTGCTCACTGACAATATTATCTGGTCTATTTCTGTAGCAGAGTGAAACAGTGTGAATAGCACACCGCTGCCTTGGAAACAGAAACCCCGGAGAGAATGGAGGGCTGATTAGAGTAAGGTACTCATCTCCAATCAAACCCAGTGTTTTGTCTGTTTACATGGAGCATGTCCAGAGAGTTCTCAACACTGAGCCAGAGGGGAGGAGGAGGAGGAGGATGGGGGTTGGGGGTGTCAATAGCTTCATTTGAAACTGATGCTAAAATCCAATGGCTACTAAAATGTGCGCGGGGTTACTGAAGAACGACTCGAAGCTCAGCTGGTCTTTTCCAGACCTGGCCTATGGGATCATATTGTATTTGCAAATATTCTTTAACATCGTTTTACAGCATCTGATTGAAATTCCACATGATATGAAATTCATACAGTACCCCATGATTTTCTTTGATCGGCCGCCTGCCTAGAAACAAATGATTTTCCCCGAAGTGATTATGTGAAGAAGAATGACCAAAATACAAAATAAAAACACAAAAACAAACATATCTAACATTTACATGAGGATGTATAATTTTGCTATATGCTTGTTTTTTGAATGCACAGTTATCTGTGGGTAAATATGATTTATATAAATAATGCACTGGTTGAATAGATGGCAATGCTGTTAACGTCCTGAGGTCTCATCATTGACAGTAACCCCGACCTTAGCCCACAGTTTTGATCTTTTATGGTATAAAAATGTGGGATTCTGTGTTTGTAAAAATGTTCTCTCTCTAAGTCAGCGGGTTGAGAAAAATATACACACAAATCTAGTTGACAGACACAAGCAATATAATTTTTTTGAAGAAAAATATTTTTATCAGTCTCCAAACAGAAGCAGAAGTTTGGAAAACCACATAAATAAATATATACACACTGTGTAACTGTCCCCTAAGACTATTCACTGACCTGCATGTCACTTTGCTAAATCTAAGTAAGAAGACTTTGGGAAGATGGAGGTGGACAACCTGTTTCCTGTGTCTTTATCCCAAGCTAACCTAGCTAGCTGCTAGTGACAGCTTCAGCCACAGAAGTGGCATCAATCCTTGCACCAAACTCCTAACAAGAAAGCTAAAAACCCCAAACATCCAGTAACAACTTTAACCAATTTTCTTTATGCAAAGGTTTTTGTTTTGTTCTTGGTTTTGGTCCTCTTTTGTAGAGCTACACAATCTGCATGTGAGCTTTGAAAGGTTGTTGGTTTGGAAAGGCTACCTGGAGACTGCAGCTCATGCCCATTTGGGACCTTTTGCACTTTGTTTTCACATCCTTTTTTATTTCTGTTTCTCTCATTCGTTAGCTTCAGCCACCAAAAACTACTTGGTTAGGTTCAGGGAAGATCGTGCAAAAGGAAACTTTAAAATATGACACAAAGCATCCATATATACATGTATGTGTGAGTGTATGTGCGTGATTGGCCGTTTGTTTTATGCAGTTGAGACTAACTAATTGAGATTAGTGAAATGCTCTTAAATGTCTTCCTTAGAAACTAGACTGGAAAAATGGGCAAACACATTGTTGGTTTTGGTTTTGGTCATTTCACAGCATTTGTTTGCAGTAGGATAAAGAGAATTGCCACAGTCATCCTTTAAACATGGCTTGGTGCCAGTCTAAACAGGGTCAAGATGAAGCGATATCACAAATACACCGCTGTATGCAAATTCACGCTGCGGTCAATCATGCACTAACCCTTCCATGCAGGGAGAAAATCCACATACAAATCCTCACAGGAAAGAGCTGCTTACAGATATCGAGATTAAGATTCATCCTGGCGAAAAGAGCATGCCACAGGTACGCTCAAATATCAACCCATCCAAAAGTGAGTACACACACACACACTCTTCAGCACACAGGCAGTGGAAACACAGCTCTAATACACATTAATACATACTCGTGCTCACGTACGCGGGCGGGCTTGGCTTTATTTTGGCCCGCTGCTCTGCGGTGAGCGGTGTGAGGCTTTAGAGGGATTGGACAGTGTTGACTTTGCCGTGAACCTGCAGAGCCTCTGCGCCCTCACAGCTGCCTCCCTCATCATTTGCGGAGGGCCTCCAATCACTGTGGAAAATCAGGGTTGGGGAGGGCAGAGTATATATCATTCCTCCCCTCCTCTCCTCCACCTCCCTTTATGCCTCACCCTCCAACTGAGAGGGGAGGTTTTTATTGCTTCTCCTTGAAGGCGGCTGTCATAACTCACATTTCTTTGAGTTTATCTAATATTCCAATTATACTGCTGCATATTTGACTGCCGCTGTTTTTAAGAGCACCTCTCAAGGGCACGGCTGCAGCTCAGGCATTTCTTAGCCCGAAGACTGCAGCAGGTCGGCCTGCCTATGACAGCTCTGTCATATCCTAACCTCCCCCCCGCTGGAGTTTAAACACTCGGCCTTCTCAACAATGGAAAGAGTCAAACACTTTACACCTGAAAGTGTTTTACATTAAGCTCCATATTTCAGCTGGCTGTGAAACCAGCGAGCTGGGAGTGAAAGTTTTCACCCAGCAACATGTTGACATTGCTCATAATCACTCATAGACCTGCAGGATTTCTGGCCTAACTCATGCTGTGATGATCCAACATTAATCAGATTTGATTTCAGGGCCTATTGTTCACATATAATAACCAAGCTTCATATTCACCAGCACTTCCCATTTCCTTCAGGAAACTGAACTTAGGAGTAAAAGCCAACCTTTGGAGGTCAGAGGCACATCAAATCAAATAGAGATGATAAAGCAGAGACCCACACCCAGCTCTTCGATTCCCGCAAACTGTTTTAGTTCACTTTCATGGTTCTCATTGACCTCGTTTCAGCAGCTGTTTCTAGTTCAGAAGGAAAAGAATGCTTAGATAAGCAGACCAGCGGCTTTTTTTTTAATGTTCCAGTTCACAACAATAGTTGTCTAAAAGCACTTCGATACTGCAAGGTAAAGACCCTGCAGTGTCAAAGAGAAAACCTTAACATTGCCCTCTGAGTGAGGACTTGGTGACAGTGGTGAGGAAGACCTAGTTTTTAACAGGAAGAAGACTGGTTGGAGGTTTGAGGAAAGAGGAGAGAAAAAAGAGGAGCACAGAGAGACCACAAACAGCAAAGCAATGGTTAAAGTCAGATATTCTCTGACAAAAAAAAAAAAAAACTGTCTTCCAGATCTGCACCAAAATGGGTGGTGCAGTGTTTAGTATTGTCACCTCACAGCAAGAGGGTTGCTGGTTTGAATCCACCGGACACTTCTGTCTCTCCTATGTGGAGTTTGTGTCTTCTCCCTGTGCTTTTTTTCTCCGGGTACTCCGGCTTCCTCCCACCATCCACAAACATGCACGTTAGGTTCACTGCTGATTCTAAATTGACCAAAGGGTGTGGCCTGCCTTTTGCCCAGTGACAGCTGGGGTAGGCTCCAGCATTTAAGAAGATGGATGGATCTGCACCAAAATCAAATAAGTTCCTTATTTGCTTGTGTCGCACCTCTCCAACAAATTTTATTCCCGGTAGACAAACAAATGGTACTGAACACATAAATATTCAGTGTTTGGTCTGCCTTTTTCTGGAAATTGATCTTCCATAGTCTCCGGTCGCCACATCCCTGCTCGTCTCTTCCTTTGTGCACCCCTCTTTACAGTCAGGAGTAGCTTCTTAACCAAAGACAGTTGATTAGATATTGCTGAAAGTAAACACTTTGGCCAGTTAGAAGTGAATTCATATTCTAAACTCAGAGCTATTTTTTATTCTCTTTGTAGTTATTTTTATTAACAATTAATATTTCTTGTTAGGAAGTCGACCAAACGCAGGCTCTGGGTGGGGTCAGAGTTCAGGTCTGTTCAGTAATCCTTCAAAAGTGTGCAAGAGTAATTTATGCAGTACCTGAGGGCTGATGGACATTAAAATTAAGACCCTAAGTAAAGGCAAATACGTTCTTTGATTTGAATCTAAATTTGAACCTTCTGCTTTTGGTGTATTAAGCCCTCGAGCTCTGTGTTCTCCGAAAATGAGATTTTGGCACAAAGGCCGGTTTAGCTGCAAAAGGTTACGTATTAATTCAATTTTATGAGCTAGAGACCTGAACTGCATGTTAAATCTGGCCTTATCAAGTACGCTGGAGTGTCGAGGCATGCATTGATAAGACAAAAAAATCTACAGCCTTAACGCGCTCCAGGCCTGAAACTGTAATGATGGAGCAGCAGCATGGCCGACAGCACTGGCTCTTCTCCAAAGACTAACCACTGAAGGTACGTTTCCTCCAGCGCTTGGCACTGATACATGACTGGGTTTCTAGCCTGCAGTCACTGCCTCTCTAACACCGAGGCTTAGGTCCACTAAGCAAGACATATCTCCTGCTCATTCACTGTCTAAAAACCCCATAGACAGCAAATACAAAAAAAAGAAAAAGATCTATTTCATTTCATAATGAAAGCCAGCGCATAATTCTATTCATTTTTGTGCCTAGATCAGTGAAATTCAAACTCTTCCATTCATTCCCAGAGAGCAGACAGCACATACCAAAAGCCAAAGCCATTTACAGCAATAAGAGAGCGACTGAAAACAAGAGGCTGCATTACAGAAAGGGAAGAAAAGAGAGGGGATCTGGGATTTATTCATACATGCACTTGTGGCCAAAGAAAATGGACACTGGCTTCCATTTTGGATCCTTCGTGACTTGTTGACCTTCTTTGGGAACCAGTCGCTGGAGGCGGACAAGACATTCCTACAGAAACACGCCTGTGGCGGATATAGAGAAGTGGAAAAGCTGTTTCTTTGCCTCTTTCATTTACTTTCATACCTTCGAGGTGGCTTATAAACCACTCAGACCACAGGGCCAATTTCAGGTGCAATTTCCTGGCAGGTCGAAGGCAGCTGCGCTCAGAACCTTGAGTCGAGCAGGGTAATATAAAAGCAAATGGACTCTTGCCCATTTAGGCTCACATATGGTCACATTTCATGGGAAAATGAGAATATGGAACGTCACAGAGCTTTCAAATCATGCTATTCTTTCTTGATGACGACTATAAAATTGTAAGGGTGTCACAGAGCCAAAATGCTGCCCTTTGTTTTCTAATCACCATCAAACTAAAAAGTCCAGACCCTGAAAAAGCAGAAAGTCCCCAAACACTAACTTTCCCTTGTTGTATTTGGCGCTTAAACATTTGTTTTGCATGTCTCTGTTGGCTCTCTTCCTTATCCTTATGGTCAAGGTCTGTGGTAATGTCATGCAAATGACATGCAGGGGCGGTTTACTGGACATGTTTGGGCCTGACTGTTACATCTCAGTGTTAACTTACTGTGACACACGAGCCAGTCGAAGCGTTTCGTCACAAAAGCCAACATCAGCGTCCTCTAAGCCAGGTCCCCAGACCGGGGCCCGGCCCCGAGTCGCTGCTGGCTGGCCCCCGGGCTGTTTAGCTGACCTACTAATCAGAGTTATTCCCTAAATAGAAACGAGCCTTTCTGGAGTTCTGTGTCAGCACTTCTGCACAAAGGAGAAATGTCCTAGCTCTGCAAACACAAAGACACAGCCCCTGTGACCAAAAACTGAAACCAGAAAAAGAACGCTCCATATACAACATGTGCAGTCTGCATCATCACCTTAACCTTACCTGAATGACCTCCTTTGATTTTAATCAGGGGGATAATTTACCGATAGCTTTATGTGAAAATCGTTCAAACTGTACTTTAGATGAGCTGAATCTGCTGTGGACTTCCCCTCAGTAATTAAAGATGACTGTAAATAAGAAAATAAGATCCGGGAATCTTCATGTGCAAACAGTAAGTATTGAGTCACTGAGACTAATTATTGATCAATTTCCTTCTCGGTTCGTTTGTTCGTTCCAAGGCCAGATTATTCACTTAGGGACCCCTGAAGTGTGATGAGTTGTGGGTCCACAATCAGCTTTGTGTGCGCTGTGTAAACATGTTTAATAACTGATTTATAGAGGAAATGCACCACGTGAGGTCTTGTTTTGTCAGTGGTGAAGCATCGTAAGCGTCAGCTTGACTATGATGCTGGGAGTCATCGTAATACCGAGGCCGGCTGTTGTGAAAATCTTTCCTTAACCTTTTCAAATGCAAATATCTCAATTTCTATGTCTAAATTTATATTCATTTTACTTTGTGGGCCAAACAAGTGAAACTGCCCTTTCTATCAGTGTAAAGAAGTTTAACTACACACTTAAGCCCTGAGATTTTTAGGATTAGAATAAGAAGCACAGTTTCAACAGTACGTCTCAGTTTTTCTACATAACAGAGAAACGGTGCTATAGTAAATTAAAGAAATTTGTCACCATGACTCTTCGGACTTAAATTATGAAAACAAATGTGTAAAATTACACAAAAAATTCTGGCATGTCATTGTCAACACTGTCCTGTATTCACACAAAGACCCCATTAAACCCCACAGGAGCTGATAAAACAGCCTCAGCTGTTGGTGTTGGTTTGGTTAAGCTCGTTGAACATTTGACTTTGTACATTTTGTGTCAGCTGTGAAAGCGGAAGTTCAAGAATGAGTTTTAAGATTTTCAAGGTTCCTGGTAATGAATTGTGAAGTGAATATATTTAGTTTGTTTTTTGTGACTCAGGCTGTGAACTATATTTCTTTTTTTTTTCAGAATTATAAATGCAACTTTGACTCTTTGACTCGTTTCGGCCAGCGCAACTTTGAAAGTGATGCATTTCATTTCATGGCACCCAAAAAAACTCCAGTAAGTTAATCGCTGATGATGATAACCAACCAACCAACCAAAAACAATCTAACACTGAAGCTGATGAAAAAGGTGATTCATTAAAATTACTCACAATTTGGAAGCTAAAGGGATCAGGCTCCAGTGCTTTTAAAATAAAAGCTTGGAGTTGTTCTAACTGTGTAAGCAAACTTATGGAAGCAGAGTGAATTAAACCTTCCCTGAATAATCATCCATTTAAAAGTGTTTAATTATCACCTGGCAGAGCATCTGTTTGGGTGTTAAAGCAAACGCAGGAGCACTCTGAAATGTTTCTTGGAGTGTGAACTTGTGCCTGAGGTTTTAACTTGAGCGTGCTAACAGCTTAGCCCTGACTGCAGTCTCTTTTAACAAGAGCGTTAACATCTCAGTGTGAAAAGCACTCATTAAAAAAACATTGTGTTTATTCTGTTCTGATATTGCATTAGAACACTTGCGCTGCACAAAATGACAAGGAAATAATTGAGAATAAAATAATATTTAATTAGCCGGAAAGTGCAATAAAAGTGGTGCTCATAAATCTCTGTTTGAGTGGCAAAATAACAGGGAGTTAAAGGCCATTAGAAGTAAACATGTTGCACAGAAACATACACTACATCAGAATGAAAGCGGAATTAAATTCACAGGAGTTCCTGTTTGTGGCGATGTGGTGGAAATGTAACCCGCTGACACCCTGTAATGAGAGCTGTGATGATCCTGTGATGTGAAATGTGCCACGTGAAGAGATACAGCTTCGACTCCAGAATTCCAAAACAATAACACCCAGTGATAATCCCTTTATTTCTTTTTTTTTATGCAAAATTATTCACTCATGAAGCCGGCACACGCACCAGACTTCCTGATCCTGGACCAGCACACTGTGCATGGCGTTCCCAAAGAAAAAGTCAGTGTAAAGTCTTATGTAAAATAACATGGAAGGCACTGCAGGTTCACAGGAAGTAATGAAGTGAATCTTGCCACTTGCCTGCATCAAGGGAGGTTACGTCTCTCCCCTGGAGAGAAAATCTATTCGTACTCTTAAGGCTGAACCCTCCCTCTGCTGCCACACTCACTTTAGCAGCATCCTTTCAGCCATGGAAACACAAGTCACCAGAAGTCTCTGAATGCAGGACTTTCCAACCGTGCAGGCAGTCACATCACCCAGAGGAAATCCCGCAGAATGAACTCTGACCCTGCAGAGGTCGCAGACGGTCCAACTGACCTCAGTGGACAACTCTACAATTTGTTTAATGTGAAGTTGTTAAAGACACAGAGCGCCGACGCTGCCTGCTGAGTCACCATCAGTGTGATAATCTGATTAAATGACAGTTTCCATCCACAGGTCACATTAGCCAAAATATTGTCTGAGTCTCAGTGCCTCAGGTTTTATTATGTGTTTACTGTTGGGCCAGTTTACTGTTACTGCCAGTAATGTGTAGGACTTTAAGTCTCAATAGAGTCCAAACAGGCGAGTAATAGAAAATTCAGTTCCTGTAGAGTTGTTATGGAGGCAGAAGCTATCCAGAGATGAAGTTGGACATTTTAACATGGGAGCCTAACCTGAGTGAAG
>VVHJ01063571.1:7446-17580 GCA_015107715.1 Tylochromis polylepis | reverse complement strand
TAGAGCTTCAACATGCAACAAGAAGAAATGGGAGTGAGACAAAACATTTTTTGAGCATGCAATTTATTGAAAACTACGCTTAAACTGAAACAGGCTGTTTTACAGCTGATCAAAAGTTTAGGACCACATGCCTTTAAAAGGCCAAATCTGTGCAAAAATGTGGATTCATTGTCATTTTCTGTCAGGTAGTCACACTGTCATGACGTTCTGATGGCAAAGGCAAAAAACCGTTCCCTTTTTGAACGTGGTCGGATTGTTGAACTGCATAAGCAGGGTCTCTTGCAGCGCTGCTGAGATGGGACGCAGTAAGACAGTAATTTGGAATTTCTTAAATGATCCTGAGGCTTATGGAACAACAAAGTCAAGTGGAAGACCCAAAAAATTCCACCAGCACTGAGCCGGAGGATCCAACTGGCTGTCCGTCAAGACACTGGACGATCCTCGACCCAAATTAAGGCCGTTACCGACTGCAGCCCCATAACCATCAGACAGCATCTGAGACTGAAGGGCTTCAAAAACAAAAACGTCTTCAAAGGCCTCGTCTCCTTGAACGTCACAGAACTGACCGTTTGGACATCAAACATGGGACACTGAAAGGTGGAAGGTGTTAGCCTACATCAGCTGATGGCTCAGTTTATACTGTTCTACACAAGCACTTGACAAATCTTATCTGGGTCATGCTGTGCATGCTTTATCCTCTCCCCAGCTGCTGTGGAAATGCAAGCTGCTTTGCAACCCACCTGTCGTCACTCCACCTTTCATGATTTTTTTTTTTTTCAAATTAGTCAGTGTCTTCTGCTGCCAGTGATGGATGCTGTCGTGTGCTCAGTCTTCCTTTTGCTCATCTCACCTCTGTCATTACCATGTATTGCACACTGAAGGTCAAGGTGACCCTTAACAGAGCCCTGGCACCAGTTACCGCAGATGGCAGATAGTTGATGGATATGACAGCTAAGTAAATGTGCATACATTGTTGTAGTTGATGTGGCTTTTCTCCAGTGAGTTTTTTCCAGTATTACAAACATTTTGTTAGTGACAGCAGCTGGTATGGAGTTCAGTACTGTGTATGTCTGAACAGTAAAACACAAAACAAGACATAACCAATATTTAGTACAGAGGCATGTGCTTGACCTTTAGGTCAGGTTCTGTTGTTTTCTGATTTCACTCTCATTATACTTAAAATTATACGCACAAATTATTTGGAGGCAAAGCTGAGAGAGAAACATGTTGCTGAGCCATGGTAGCATTTGTAGCATTTAGATAGGAACCAGCAGCATTTGAGTCCAACCACATGAGGGCACTATTGATAAACGTATAAAAAGGAGCATCTACACGTACATCAGATATATAAAAGTATTGGGCCAGCCCTCATTTCTTTATATTTTGCTAGGAAAATGGGAAAAAGGTGCAGCGATTTAGTGTAACATGAGCGAACATTAATGGAAATGCAGTATATAAGGAAAAAGAGACTCTGTAATTCTAATGATCTTGAAAGTCAGTATTTGGTATGACCACCTTTATTCTTCAGCACAGCCGGCACTCTCTTGGGCAAGCTTTCTCGTAATTCCTTAGTTACAAGTAGCTCTTAGGAGTAGTTCTCCAGGCTTCTTGAAGGACATTCAAAGCTCTTCTTTGGAGGGTGGCCACCTTCTGTTCTGTTCTCTGTTAATGTGATCAGAGAATAGAGCGGTCTGGACTCTGGGGAGGCCAGTCCATGACTGATAGTATTTAATTGTGTGGGTTTTTTGTCTCTGGGAATTTGAATTAGTTTCTGAACAGACACTTTCCAGATGTTATTGCAAGGTGCATCAGTCTGATGGTACTTTTAATTGCTTGAGGCTGCTTTAAATGAGAATCTGGCTCAAAACTTTTGCACAGTTCTGCATGTAAAATGTATCACTGAAAACAGATTATGTTACGCTAATACACGTATGTCTTTCTACGCCATGCTCAATTAACAGTATATTCTAGACGTCTGAGCTTTACCTGCACAACAGTAATAATTTTGTTGGATGTATTTATGCATTTTGTATTTTCTGTTCCTTTTACAAGGTCTCAGCTCAGAATCTGAGATGGCGCTGGCTGAGGTGGCTCTGAACATCCTGTGTTTACTGATGAAGGAGCAGGGGAGCTGGCTGTGCATGGAAAACATTCAGAAGACCATAAGACTTCTGTTTGGGACCCTTATTAACAGGTGATGTGCACCAACTATTGAGCAGTGGTGAGAGTCAACATGCATACCATACATACAAGAGAATAGATTTAAATGGATGCATAAAAGGAATAAAAGCACATAAAGGTTAACGGCTGGCAAAGTTGTGCTGTCTAACACTATAGTGCACGTTGTTCCTACCCATACGGCTCAATTTTTATTAGACCAAATTTAATAAATTGCTCAAATCAATTCATTTCAAAATGGACTTTCAAAAGAAAATGCAGCCAGCTGATCACTCACAATTTAGGCTTATAGCATGCAACATGTTCATATGGTGTCATGTCCAAAAAAGGAAAACCTTTTGAGCAAAATATTTAGCATTAAGACATTTAAAATGACACGTACGAAGACATGACGTGCTACAGCTCACACGTGTGACGCACTGAAGACCGGCAGCACACGCTCCAGCACATGAAACTCAGAAAGAGAAGAACGACTCAAAAGGAGAAACCAGCTGTAAGTACAGAGCTGAGTTCTGTAGCGTGGCACTACAGAAGCGTAGCAGTATTGTCTGCTGCGGGTGGGTGACTGAATGACTGTGTATGTTCACACACGCTGATGCTACAAACCGAGCACATCAGTCAGTCAGCTTGTTGAAACGCTAGTGTTTAGCCCACAGCACAGATTATGTCTTAACCTGATGAAAACCGAGCCAGGTCTGATCACAGAGAGCTGATAAATGGATTGTTGTGTTTTCAGGTGCGTGTCAGGGCTGATGGTGTGCTGATTTTTCTCACTTGGTTTGTCCTCGAGCGTCAGTAAGTCAGCCATGGTCGATACAGACTCTTAACTAGGAGTTGCGTGAAGGATACTCGTAGAACGTTTGTCCAGCCGTGTTTTTAACTGCTTACATGTTCCACAGTTTGGAGGTTTGGAGTCGGTCTGTGCTGTCATTTGGCAGGAGGTGGGATACATCCTGGAGAGGTCACGGTCCATTACAGGGCAATTATTATTTGTAGGACAGGGTGAGTTAAGTCACAGAGCAGCTTTAGCTGTGTTTTATAGCTATATAAATGTATAAAAACTTAACCCACACATTTATTTAATGATTAAAATAGGGGCGTAAAAACATTTGCTTTGGCCTAAAATGTTGGAAGAACAAACATCTTAAGTACCTGTTATATTACTGTGGTGTGAACCTTTCACAGTAATATACATTTAAATGCATCTTTCTTTTTTTGTAATGGTAGTGGGTTAAATGTTCTAGCACTTTCTAGTGGATCCACATCCTTCTAGGTCTGCTATAGAGTTTCCCTTTGGTTTTCCTGGCAGCCTCCAGAGGCTGATGACCATACGTGAGGTCTGGAACAACTTCACCCCTGCAGTCTGGTACAAGTTGAGTACGGTTGTCATCACTGCACCAATCTGTCTTCTGGCCCCCTCGTCCATCTCACCCCGCATGTAATCAAGCCCCAAAGCCCTTCTCTTAGGGAACCAGCTTACTCCAAACCAGACCCGGGCAATGCACCAGAATTTCTTCATCTTCTTAATTACAGTGATGTTTATTCATGTAACATTCCAGAGACTGAACCTCACTTAGATGCTGTACATGTTGTGCTTTTGGCACCTAAGAGCGACTAAGTGCAGCTAAAACACTTCGTTGGTGCCGAAGCATCACTCAGCTCATTTTTCATTCTCTTCACCAGCAGTAACGTTTTGAAACAGCCTAGAATGATTTTCCAAGTAAATCTGGCCGCGGCTGCTGCAACCTGAAGTGGAAGGTTTACAAGGTTTTCAGCTACAGAGCGTCTGCGTATCTGTGTGCCGTAAAGTCTCCGGACTGAGCCAGGTCAGGACACGAGGACGCATGTTTCCTCGTGGAAATTCCACAGAGAGGGCTGTTTACGAGCTGGAAAGGGACTCTGGATTTTGTGCAGTCGTTAGTCAAGAGGGGTTGAAATGTTAGACGGGGGGTTTGGCACGAGCCTTTGCAGTGGTCCATGTGAAAAATGTGTAAATAAAAATGAGAAAATCTTCTAATTCAAGAAAGTTGCCCTCACTTTTTTGAAACCCAGTGTTTTCACTATCACATATGCTGTGAGTCTGTGTGAACATGCATGCCTGCACTGCTTGGCCTGTGAAGAGAATGCAGACGCCAACTCCCCAAACATTTGTCGCAGATAGGTATAGCTCCCACTGCCAGTAAACGGGAGACAATGTTCTCAGGTTTGTGCTGTCAGTCCTGTGACCTCACGTTCCCTAGGGTGTTAGTACCAGAATATCTAGCTTCATATTGATACCAAGTCCTCTATTTTAAGAAGGTCCACCATCCAAGTATGCAAGGCCTTGTGCTTTTGTTTGGCCTCGTCTATATTAAGCAGCAGCCTGTCAGCGTCGCCCTGACAGCTCTGTCCTCTCATCAGAGAGGTCTGTCTGTGCAGATGAGGCGAGATGCTCATGCTGTGAATAGCTGTTGATAGAACCGCTACATATGAAACTCTTGTCTTATGCAATTTAAGCAAATGAACAGTGGCTTATAGACAATAACACAACATTAAATAATAATTCCTGGCCAGGATTAAAAAAAAATGCAGGAAGAGCTGCTAACAGTGTAAATGATATAAAAGCTTTATGTAAAAGTCCTGCTACTGACAGGGAAAATGATGTGAATGATGGTTAAAAGTGTCAGTGTATGTGGGGAGGTTTTCAGACGTCTGGGCCATCAGGATTTATTGCTAGTTACCAGAAGCATAACGAAGACGAAGCAGCAGCCGTTTGTAGCCCAGCCTTTATTTTAAGCTGCTCCAGTATCGTGAGTGGCGGATACGTTGCTTCTGTTCCCACTGCTTCACTCAGGACTGAAAACATCTTTTGATTTGTGTTGAGCTGTACATTAATATTGTATTTTAAAACTTAGAGATGCACCAGTCTAGCTTTGTCCGTATTATATGTAGCTGCACTGATACTAGTGTAGGATTAATGAGCTATAATCCTCACTCTTAGTCTTTATCTTTATCTCTTTATTAGTAGAATAATACATTAGAATGCAACCAGAAACTGAAAAAATGAGCTTGTTTTTCATTCTCTTCACCAGCAGTAACGTTTTGAAACAGCCTAGAATGATTTTCCCAGTAAATCTGGCCGATGCTGCTGCTGCAACCTGAAGTGCTTTTACAAGTTTCAGCTTTTCTGTTATTAACAGCAGGACACATTTTTCTGCATCAGTGTGTGGTGCTAGTTACTGAAATAATTAGGGTTAAATGGACGGTAATTACATAATGCTTTCCTACTACAGGCCACGTTCAACCATCCGTGCGCACACCTGTTCTGTGCCTTTTTTTCCATGGCTTTAAGATCACACTCACATGGGTGCACAGGGGCTAATTTGAGTGCACATTAGCACGCAGACTGAAGGACCAAGGGTTTGAAACTTGCTTACAGCACGTGATCGTGTTGCACTTCTAGTTGTTGCAGTTTATTATTTTTTTGACACTTTTCATACTGCTTTAGCCTGATTTTTAAACCATTTATTTATTTATTTAAAAGACGTCTGCCAAAAAATCTGCAGACCTTATCCTAATGCTTGAGATAGTGTCTTACTCTCCTGGCCCGAGAACAGCATCCCCTCTCTGCTGTGTTCACTGGGTGAGTAAAGAGGCTAGAGAGTTACAAAGAGCAGAGATGCACCATGTGAGAGAACAAGAGACCTTTGGGTTCTTCTGACTTTGTCTCTGGGTGATCATTTTACATGTAATTATAGTTGCAATCACAGCATGGCCATTGTCTAACTCATGCTTGTGATTTTGTCTCAAACGTTGATCTATTCAGCGACTGGGACAGCCCTAGAAATATTAAACTGTTACATATTTACTACACTAGGTTAATATGAATTTGCAGTAAGACCATGCAGTGCTCCTAACTGCCATGAAAGTCCTTTCAGGTGCTGAAATAACTGGAGCCTACCTTGCTGAGGTGTTTATATATTTATTAGCTGTTTAGTGGAGGCAAGAAGAAGTTTCAGGCAGAAGAAAACTCATCCGTGCCAATCCCCGGCCATAGTTTGTGCACATCAGTCAGACCTGAATTTGAAATGGCGAGTTGATAGAGTGTGTGTGTGTGTGTGTGTGTGTGTGTGTGTAAGAGATGAAGCCAGGATCCAGTGGGCCAAATCTGGGTCTGTGTGTGTGACATGTCTGGCTGGAAAAGCCATCTCTCCTATAAATGGGGTCCAAGGCGAGACTCTGGTTTGGGAGATGTCTGATTTTTATGGACTGGAAAGTGGGACGGTTTAAAATGAATATAGTCTCTTTCTGTTAGACAGCAGTCTGGATGGAAAATTCAGCTGCAGCCAGACTGTTGTTAGTGTCTAGATGTACTGGTGATATAGCAGCGAGTGCAGATGTCTGTCAGTCCGTGTTCTGTTTGGTTAAATGTGGCTGTTGGGACTAAATGCTGGTTGAATGTTGTTGATGGCCATCTCGAGGTGAAATAAAACTTTAAACAGGGCACACTGAGACTTATGTGAGGCTTTAAAGTGTGTACACTCATGTAAGGTTGAAGTGTCCTGCAGCAGAATGAAGTGTGCCTTTTGACAGTCCTGTACTCTCTGGATTGCAATCGTGTGACAGGAAAACTGGCTCAGTGATGATGATGCACTGTAATGAATGTAATTATTCAAATGCAACAAGTGCCTGCGATTTTCTCGGAAAGTTTTTCTAACTTTTAATTTTTTAACACTTCTGCTAATTGACTCCAGTCGTGCACGCTCCACCTTCTTACTTATTCCTCGACAGACATTCTCAGGAACTTGTCACTGGTCTGAAGGATTTCCTTATATGTTCACTGCACGTTTTGCTTCACCAGACTCCATGTGGCATCTCTCCTCTGCCAGTCTTCTGTTGCACCTGTCATACAATACGATTCTTTATTTTTACTCCCTAAAACAGCTCGTTAATACTTCCACGAACAATGCAAACATTACCACCAGTCCTCGCTGACAGCTTGATGATGGAGGTGAGGATGAAAGGGAGCACGGAGGATTTAAGCCCTGTCAGCGGCTGCCATAGCGAACGCTCTCAGTCTTTTTCGTTTGCTCGCTCTGGTTATTCTTCTGCTATACTGTTAATTAATACCCAGAGATCCCACTCTGACATCCAGTGGTCTTCTTGGGTTTCACTCGTGGTGAACAAGTTGTTTGGCCTCACTGAAAGATATTCTGTTCTGCAGTATTTAGCCTGTGATCACATTGTGACATTTGGACAGAACTGTAAATATGCCGTCAGAACTCTGATGTTGGGAAAATCATGGCTTTCCTAACTATTTTATCTAATTCTCTGTCTGGCCACTTTGAGCAGACTGATTGCTTCAGCGCAGTGGAGTGCGTATTCAGGACCTCTGTGTAGTTCTGTTGCTCGTATTTGTGTAGGGTCAGCGCTCTCGCACTATGTGCAAAGTAGCATAGGCCAAAACAGTGATGTGAGACATACACAAAGCTGCTTCGCTCTGTTATGGTGGACTACCGTACTGCTGAACGTACGTTGCACAAAAAGAGAGGCTGGTGTGTATATATGTAGGCACAGTCCCACACTTGAGGGGTCCACACACCCGTGTTCTCCTAGTGCCAGTCCCAAGTTCTGATACGTTGGAGGAGTGTGCGAGGAAAGGCGCTTGTGTGGATGGATCTGTGCGTTTGAGCTGGCAGCTTAAGTAGTAAGACGAGCAGAAAACATCAGAGGAATAAAGGCAGACATAGCTTTCTTGTCTTGCAAATTTGCAAAGTTTCAAAGGTTAAAAATGCACGATTGGTTTTGGTTAATGAATGATTTACATAACACCTTATTTTTCACGGGTTTAGCCTAAGAGTGTTTTCATGGCTGCATCTTTGAACGTTTGGCTTCTGGAGGCACAAAAAATGATTTTTGAAAAGCAACATTTTTTACTTTCGCTACAGCTGGAAAACCACACTTGTCTGTCACTCATCTCTGTATAAACCACAGCACTGTCATTATAGTTGGAACTCTAGCTAGCTCCATGCTGCTGTCCTGTGTGGACCAGATCACCCACATCATAGTCTGCTGCAGTGTCGCCGCTGAGCAAAAAAAGATTTATGCAAGTTAAATGGTTCAGACGCTCTAATCTAAACTTATTACATGCAAAAATATGTATTGGCACATATTTAGATCAGGTTATTATGAGTGCAACAGAAGAGTCGTGAGTCAGGTGTTGAAGACGAGGATATTTTTAATCTTCCACTTGTGACTTTACGTTGTTATTCATAGAATTTGTTCTCTTGGACTTCGTGTTTCATTTGGCAGCCTCGCCTGACTTTGTGTCAGAGTTCATTTTTTATCATTTCCTAACATAACAGAAGACATCATACCTCATTACTGCATGAAGACCAGATGATTCTTTTTGACAATGCTGTGGGGAATCCGTGGGTTTAAATCTTTGTCTCAGTGACTGGCCTCTTTGACACCACTGATTGTTTTCACAGAAGATGATATCAGAGTCCTCTGCTGTTTTTACCATTCTGCTGCTGTCCCAGGGCCAGGTACGAGATGTGAACAGAAGACGAAGATCTCGTGTTAGCAGGAATTCGCTCTCAGGCTAAAAAGTGCAAGCGGTCAGAGGGGTGGGCCATGCGTGACAGAATACTGGTAGAGGCGGTAAGCGGGGTGTTGGGTGTAAAAGAGGCTCGTTACATAATGGCACAGCTGTCAGCTACATCTGTCAGCTTCTGTAGGGCTGGAGGAGGTGTGACATCCCTGAACAGGCCATTCCTCAGAAGATAAATCAGACTTTGTGGGATCAGGCTGTTGTTTTTATCTCATACTGTGTTTAAGTTGGAAGTATTCTCTGTATCGTGTCACTGACACGGTCATTCAGGGCATTATTCCCTCTCAACAGGTGGTCCTCAACCACAAATGTTGTGTTATATTACGCTCCTATTCCTGATCCTGAACTATGCAATCATCTCCCAGGGACATTACAGATCAAATATCTACATCATCTGAAGGTTATGAAATACACACATCCCAGTAGCCCCAGTGTGCCATCAGTCAAAGCTTGCCTTCCTTCTTGTCTGTTTATCCGTATTTAGTTTTAGAAACTTGTAGAGACACCGAATCCTTGTTTGGCAGGAAATAAAAGTTAATCTAGCTGTTTGTTGTCCACATTCTTGATAAAGTTGGAGGTGCATGTTTAAATGCTGTGAGGAGATATGCAGAATAAACTTGATGAGCGATAAACATGTCTCAAATAAGGACAGTAGCAGGACGACGTCATGCACTGACCCGCTGGCCTCTTCACTTCTCTGGTGTCATGTTTTCACCACTCACCTGAGCCTGTGGCCTGAGATGTGGCTCCAAAGTCATGGTGGATCTTCTGTGTCCAGAGACATACTTGAGAAATGACATGTCTGTCAGATTCTGGCTGCAAGCTTATTTTAGTTCAAACAGGACCTGGTTGTACTCGTCCGTCTTTACCTTAAATGGTTACTAAAGTAAATCCTGCTGCCGTCCAGCAGCGGTCGGCCAGCTCAGCTGGTGTTTTGCAGGTATTTGGATTCAGCTCGGTCACTCATTATTGATTTGCTGCCAAGTTTTCAAAGCATCTTGCTTTCCTCATGATTGTCGCCGATTGCTGGTTCAGTACAGCGCTCTCCGTAATGTTCGGGGCAAAGGCATCATTTCTGTAGGTTTGCCTCTATACTCCACCACAGTGGACTGTAAATGAAATGACCAATATGGGATTGACGTGCACACTTTCAGCTTTAATTCAAGGTGTCTAACAAAAAGTTTGCACGAACTGTTTAAGAATTACAGCCATTTTTACGCCCAGTCAAATTTAAAAAATGAACATGAATTTAGTCAAAGTCAAAGTCAGTTTTATTGTCAATTTCTTCATATGAACTAGGCATACAAAGGAATCGAAATTACGTTTCTCACTGCCCCCTTGCGTACATTAAACAGACAGTACAG
>VVHJ01063570.1:2588-19145 GCA_015107715.1 Tylochromis polylepis | reverse complement strand
TTTTCTTTTTCTTTTCTTTTTTTTTTTTTGTATGTTTGTCACACTTAAATGTTTCAGATCATCAAACAAATTTAAATATTAGATAAAGGTAACACAAGTAAACACAAAATGCAGTTTCTAAATTTAGGTGTTTATTATTAAGGGGAAAAAATCCAAACCTATATTGCCATGTGTGAAAAAGTGATTACCCCCTAAACCTAATAACTGGTTGGCCCACCCTTAGCAGCATCAGCAGCATCTTTGCAGAATTGTTTTTCAGCCACATTGGAGGGTTTTCAAGCATGAACCGCCTTTTTAAGGTTATGCCACAGCATCTCAGTCGGATTCAGGTCAGGTCTTCGACTGGGCCGCTCCAAATTCTTCCTTTTTGTTAAGCCATTCAGAGGTGGACTTGCTGGTGTGTTTTGGCTCATTGTCCTGCTGCAGAACCCAAGTGCACTTCAGCTTGAGGTCACAAACAGGACATCATCCTTCAGGATGTTTTGGTAGACAGCAGAATTCATAGTTGCATTTATCACAGCAAGTCTTCCAGATCCTGAGGCAGCACAACAGCCCCAGACAATCACACTGCCACCACCATATTTTACAGATGGCATGATGTTCCTTTTCTGAAATGCTGTGTTGCTTTTACACCAGATGTAATGGGACAAACTTTGTCAGGCAGGTCCTACTTAAGTGATTTCTTGATTGAGAATGGGTATGGCAGTAATTAGACCTGATTGTGACTAGAGAAATTGAACTCTAGCCACACTGAGCTTTCCAAAGATGTGATACACCACAGTTAAGTTATAACGTGGGGGCGATCACCTTTTCACACAGGGCTATTTAGTTTTGGATTTTTTTCCCCCTTAATAATAAACACCTTAATTTAGACACTGCATTTTGTTTTTACTTGTGTTATCTTTGTCTAATATTTACATTTTTTTGATGATCTGAAACATTCAGTGTGACAAAAATACAAGAAAGAGGAAATCAGGAGGGGCAAACACTTTTTCACATCACTGTATACCTTTTTGGTGCAGCCCATTAGTTTATCATCTCTGACACCAGCTGTTTTAGCTCCTCTTCCTTAAGGCCACCCTTCTTTTAATACAGTTTTCTTCTGTTTGAAGGATGTCCTCTCTCACTGACATCATACAGACAAGAATAGAAATAAATTCCTGAAACTGGGTGATTAGAGCTGTCTGTGGCCTCAACTGTTGACTCACAGGGTTTACTTGTACAAACACTGACCTCATTATTTCAGACTTTGACCTTGTCCCCTTCAGAGTCAAGTAACAAGCACAGAGTAGGTATAATTAGGTCCGCTTGGGCCAACACAACATTTAAAGAACTGGATCACGGATTTACGACACGTTTACGAGTGTGGCTTAAAGCAAATAAGACACACGTAAGCTGTTGGTCGCGGCAGTTATTTCTCTTGGAAATGAAAAGATCCCATACTGTTGAGATTCCAGAGATGGAAGGGAAATCCAAAATCTTCATTCTGTGCTTGAATACAATAGTTGAGCCTAAGCTTACACGAGGCTTCAGCAGTGCGAGGTTGTCCAAATCGATGAGGATCTTCTGAATATTTTTAGCACAAAATTTCCTCCCTTTGTGTGACTGTCCCTTCACTGCAGCTCAGCAAGGAAATGCCCACAGAAATGAAAATCTTGTACTAAAAAAACAGAAACTTTGGATAATACCCACTTGAGTTGACTAAATCAGGCTTTTTATTCTTAATTACTTGCACTGGATTTATGTTGGGAGCAACATGGTCAGTAGGAATGGCAGAAATAATTACACCAACAGTTACAATGATATCAAAAACCTAAACAAAAGAATACTTTGATTTCAAAGCTCCCAAAGTGACATAAATGGTGCATTTGTATATTTGGCTGTTGGATACAGAGACAAATTTTACATAAGGAGAGTTGAGGGCTGATGGTGGAATTATTCAGCAAATTTTAAACAAAGAGATTGGGTTGTGTCCTGGGTATAGCTTTTTTTTTTTTTTTTAACTTTTAATTTTTTTTTTTTTTTTTTATTTTTTTTTTTTTTTTTTTTTTTTTTTTTTTTTTTTTTTTAACACTTAACCACACTTTGTGGCCTCTGAAGGCACTGAAAGTCCAGTAATGTCAAACAGCAGTTTGGGTTGATTACTGTAAGAACTGAACTTTATTGCCAGACTTCTTCAGCTCGGACTCATCAGCTTGTTTATCCACCACACCTGAACTGACAATGGGGGGGGGGCTGCGCTCGACTACATGGATGTACTGTCTTGAAGCTTAAAGGGGATTTTATTGTATTTTATTAACAATACCATACTGTAGGTTTGAAGTGGAAGGAAGGTAACCAAATAAATTGTCAAATCAGGGAATGTGTGTATTTAAAATGAGCCGTTTGTGTTATTAAATCGGTACAGAAAAAGCAATGCAATATTTCCAGCATTTCTGCAAACTGTAGAGGGGAAGGGGACTTCTTGTTTATATACAGTGCAATGATTGTGATTTTATCCCTTTTTTTTTTTTTAATAAATACATATTTCAGTGAGTTTGAGTCTTTCTGTCATAACCTGAGAGTTTGGTCACACTTTATTTTACAGTTTGATTAATTTTTTTTCTACCAAAGTTCAAGAGGAAAGTTCTAGAAATGATCATTTACTGTTGCTAATTATAAAATGTAGTATTTATTTATCAGTCTGTGTTCTTAACTGCATTATCCAATCCTGGGTCATGGGGACGTCTGGAGCTTATCCCAGCTGTCACGGAGGCTTGGACTGGTCACCAGTCTGTCACAGGCCTCACACAGAGAGACTACTATTCACACTCGCAGCCAGTTTACCCAACATGCATGTCTCTGAACTGTGGGAAGAAGCCGCGCAAGCACAACGAGAATATGCAAACTCCCCAGGCAGCTGGCAGATTCAGACTCGGGAGCTGTTTGCTGTGAGGCAACAGTGCCAACCACTGTTCCACTGTGACCCAGACAGTATTTGATATTCAGAACTTTTCAGACATTCACCCTTGTATAAAGTCGGTATCATGACAGATTGCACAGAATAGCATATGGCTTAATAAAATTCAGTCCAATTGTATTTACATAGCACCAAATGACAACAACAGTCACCTTGAGGTGCTTTATATTGTAAGGTAAGGACCCTACAATAAAACTAGAAACTACAACAATGAAATGACTCCCTGTGAGCAAACGCCTGGTGACGGTGGGGAGGAAAAACTCCTTTTAACAGGAAGAAACCTTCGTCAAGACCATGAGTCTTGCACCACCTTTTCCATGTTGTCCTGTTTTGTCATCTGCTAAATTTTGTACGCTGTACCATTTATTTTAAAGCTTTAGTTAACTTAATTTTGGAGATTTTAGGATATAATTATCAAAATGTATTAGTGCTCTAAATATTAAAAATTGAATATTATTTAATGCATAATATCATGATTCTGCATAATGAGTATGGTTTCTTTAGGTGTTTTAAGCATATTTTGCTCCTATATCTTTTAGAATATAAAGTAGAATTATGCTGGTTTTGGCTGCATGACAGCCAGAAATTTGTGCCCCAACAGGCACTGAATGATTGTTTCCATCTTTTTTGAAATGAGTCTTTTTAACTAAATTACATGCATCTCCTGTGAGATAAATCTCCATTCTTTAACTTAAGATCTGATCTGACATATGACCTCTAACCGTTCTGTGCCACCTTGCTGAAATGCATTGAGATCGCAGCTGTGTGCCAACACATCCTGTGTAAATGCATTAGTTTGGCACAAAGCCACCAGCTAAAAAATGAAAGAATGTTTTCTCCAATTCATAAGAAATATCCCCTGCCTCCCTGCCTTTAAGCCATGTCTATAGCTGCACAGGTAAAGCGTGTGATCCATATCATGTTCATCTTTACCAGAGATCTAGGTAGACAGGAAGCACCGAGCCAGACGTATGTGGTGAGATTTGGTCAGGTGATGGAAATAATGAAACCATGAGTCTGGCACATGCCACTGTTTTAAATGTACTCATTTCACCTCCGCATTCTCTATTTAGACTAGTATTTAGACTATGCATGACCAAAATAAGTCTCAAGAGCCATAACAAGCTTGGTTTGATCTCAGTCTGGACCCTGATGTTCCTTTATTGGATTTGAAATACTCTTTAAATCATTGTTTAATATATTTTATTTAAATTTAGACTCATTTTTATTTGAGGTTATCGTTATTTTAAATGAACTTTTACTTCAAGATATTTTTTTGTCATACCGAGTGACATTCCATTTTTCACCGGGATTAAAGAGTTTGTTGCCTCTGCGCCAAAGAGTTCAGTTCATACTCCAATCCACAAGGTGGTGCTAACGCGCCTGAAGTCAGCTCGCCGTCCACTGTTCACCAAAGAAGAGCAACAAAAAGGAGACAATAAACGAAGTGGACTCAATAGCGCAACACTGAGAGTCGGTCTTTTGAATAAAACCCAGAGATTAGACCCCTCGAAGTCTATCAGCACCAGGAAATCGATTAAAAACGAAATCGCTGGTAAGAAAAATCTGATTTAACGTGGAGTGACTCTCCGGGAGGAAACGGCTAGCTGCTAGCTCATCGTAGGGGGTGGATGAAGAAACGAGTTACACAAGAACGGAGCATCTCATCTCTTCTTAATCCCAAACGGCACACAAACGACAAAAGACCCTAGTTTGGTTATTTAGTAGTTAATAATGAAGTAATAACGCGAATGAAAAAGGCGGAACCTGGTAGCGAGAATTGAAGCGGATACCCGGACGGTTTACAGCGCGCACACAGCCAAGTTATTTATAGAGTATAAACTCTGTTTTTATTCAGTCTATGAGGAAAATTGCGATAAAAAGCAGTATTTTGGCGCTTTTGTGGATTATATAGGCCCGAATTAGATGAGCTGCGCCTGAATTGCAGACCGTAGAAGGCCGCAGCCGCAGGGGGGGAAGAGAGCAGCTGGCGAGTCGGACGGTTTCCAGCTCTTTGTCTGAACCGGAAGTGCAGAAACACTCACATCCTGTTGGGGCCAAGCCCCCAAAATTTCATGTTTTTGTTTGTGTGTTTGTGTTTTTAGACTGCAGTAAATCCAGTGTTATCCAGTATTTTTGTACTTTAACGATTATTATTAAACATATGAAAATACAAACAAATGAAGAAAAACAGCACCTCAGAACTTAAAAAATATCCAAGTAAAATGCAAGACTTCTCTAAAAAGGACAAAAAGTCATTCATCTGGTGATTTCGCGCACAGAGTGGTAAAATAAACATTTTAATTCCCGTTTATTATTTTATCACTGAGTAAGCTCTCAGTGCTGCTGTTTATTTTATTTTTATTTTATTTCTAAGGTCACGGCTGCACATTAGAGCTCTGAAACTTTAAACTGGATCCATTTAAACATTAAAGCCTACTGTCCCACAGCCTGATAAAGGAGACGTTGAAATTGCTTCAGCTTGTCAGCAGATCAAATTGAAATTAATTTGATGGCTTGAACAGGTATTCCTAGTTTGTGCTCTGTGCTTCCAGCAGAGTAAAATAGCCGTATTTTTTATAAAGGTATAAAAACTTGGCGCTTCCACATTATTTTAAACTGAAACTCTGAACATAACCTGCTCCCAACAATTTGTTTTTATTCTGTTAGCTGCAGACTCGCTGCTGTTTGAGAGTAAAGAATAATATATGAAAACATAATTCAAAATAGGCTTATGTACAAGCAAGTACAGTGTAGGTGTCCTGTTTTAGGATCAGATATTGATGCTTCTAGGACAATAAAATTGTTTGCTCTTGAGGATCTATATTTATTACTGATGCACATCAGGCAAACACAAAGACTTCAGAAGCTACAGAGAATCTTTAGACCCTCCCAGGTCTGGGGCAGGTACCACAAAGCAGGATTTTGTAGTTCATACCCCTAACCTAACCTGCCTCAGGGTGGGTTATATTACAGATTAGAGATCAACAGGTATGAAATCACCGCCTACTGACCAATCAGTTCTCCACTAAATGGCGTCACCATTCTTGGAAGTTCCCTTGGACCTCTGTGCGTGAACAGTAGAAGGGTCTAAAGAATTAAATTCAACTTTATTCCGTGACTGTTTTTTTTTCTGTTGGTAGCAAACAATTTTACAATTTCATTGTTTTACAGGCATTCATACCTGAGCCTAAAACAGAACATGTACACTGTACTTGCTGATCTCATATTAAATTTGTACGTAGACTGGGCCTATGCTTGAATTCAGTTTTTATATTTAATCTGTACTCTCAAACGAGTCTGCAGCTGAGAGAATAAAAACTAAAACTGTCAGGTTTGATTTCAAAACAGCTGAAATCACCACATTTTCACTGATTCTTTTATTTGCAGCATGTTTTCTGATTCACTGCTGGGGGAATACTTTTATATGTGCAGTTTGTTAAGCTGTGCCTTACTAACATCACTGAATGAAGTGAAAACTATGTTGCTTTGTCACAGGGAACTGCGTGTATTAATTTGATGATTTAGAAAATGTACAAATGTTATGCTTGATTCAAATCTACTGCCGAGTCTCTTTCACACTGCTGAAATTACAGCTTCTACACACCAGAACAAACACCAAGAATACCTGTTCAATCAGTCAAATTAATTTCACTTTGACCTCCTTTCATCTGATTTTATGTTCTTTAAAGATTTTTGTCACCATTTGATAATCTCTCTGGAGTAGGTGCCACTCAAAGGGATCATTTTCTGTTGAATAAGAGTCATATGATCTGTGAAATGCTTGTTTTAGATTTGGTCAACACCACGGCTTTCATGTGAATGTGCAGGGGAAACCCTGGGTTAATTTAGCTCCGTGTGACCGTTTATGCTGATCGTCAGTGTTAAGAAAAGTGAAAAAGCCTTGGAAATTGATGCTCAGGGAAAGAAACATAAGCATCATATTGCATTCAGGAGCGTTTCTTAAGATGTAATTTAGAAAATCTAGCCTTAGTTTGCCTATCGGCCATTTGTTAAATTTAAAAAACAAAAAAAAACAAAAGGAATGAAAGTGTTCTGCATAAAATTGGCTTGACTTTTTTATGCTTAATGCAACATTTTTGTTCAGCCTGTTGAATTAAAGCTGAGAATTTGCTCTTCAGTTGGAATTAACTGTTTCACGTGAAATCTTGTTGCTCGACTGTCGACACAGTTACAGCCCTAACTTGTTCTTGCTTATCTCAGTTTTTCCTGCAGATTTTTGGTAGCTGTTGGTGATTAAAGAAATTCCCCATGAGTGAAACCCCAGTCTGGACCAGCATGAACCCGGAGACCCTCCACATAAAGGAGGAACAGGAGGAAATCTTGACCAGCCATGAGGAACAGCAGAGTAGTGGTCTGGAGGAGGCGGACATCATTAAGGTCATAATCACTGCTGTTCCTGTGAAAACTGAAGATGATGAAGAAAAACCTCAGTTCTTAGCCTTTCATCAAAGCCAAGCTGAGGACAACAGAGATGCAGAGCCTGAGAGCGATGGACCAGAAGCGAGCAGTGACCCGGATCTACAAAGTGAGTTTAAACCTGATGCTGATGAAAAGGCTTCAGACTATTCTGAGACTACTGATGAGTCTGGACCTGAAAACGAAGACAGCGACAGCGGCTGGAAGGAGGGCAGGGCACTGGAGTCAGACTTAAATATGGATGTGGACTGTAATGCTGCCAAAAAATTCTTAAGCTGCACTTTGTGGGGTCAGCAGTTTATCTACAAGCAGTGTCTTCAGAAACAGCTGACATGCCATTCAGGACAAACTCCTTCCAGCTGTTTGGTTGATAACAGCTGTGAGGTAAAGCAAAATGTAGATTCCCAGGTGGTAGCCCCAACAGGCGTGAAACAGTTTATCTGTGATTTGTGCAGTGAAGTATTTTACCGAAAGTCAGAATTTAAGAGGCACAAGAAAATGCACAATGGGGGGAAGGCATTCAGTTGCGACTATTGTGGTAAAGGATTTAACCGAACCTCAGATCTCAGGACACACATGAGGGTCCACACAGGTGAGAAACCATTTAGCTGTAGTAGCTGTGGACAGAGATTCAACCAAAAGATACACCTTAAGACGCACATGAGAATTCACACCGGAGAGAAGCCGTTTGTTTGCGAGGAGTGCGGTAAAAGGTTCAGCCAGCAGGGAAATCTGACAACTCACATGCGCGTCCACACCGGAGAGAAACCATTAGCCTGTGAAGACTGTGGGCAAAGGTTTAACCAGCAGACACATCTTAAGGCACACATGCGAGTGCACACAGGAGAGAAACCCTTTCAATGTAGTGACTGTGATAAGACATTTAAACGAAAGACACACCTTAAGACCCACATGAGAGTCCACACTGGAGAGAAACCTTTCGGTTGCAAGGACTGCGGTAAAAGGTTTTACCGAAACACAGATCTAAAGACTCACTTGAGAGTCCACACGGGAGAGAAACCGTTCGGCTGCGACGAGTGCGGCCAGAGGTTCAACCAAAAGACGCATCTTAAGGAGCACATGAGGCTCCACACGGGAGAGAAACCGTTCCACTGCAACGAATGCGGCAAGAGATTTAATCGTAAGACGCATCTTAACTCACACATGAGAGTCCACGCAGAATGAAAACGTCACAGCTGCTCGGTTTGAAAGATTATTTGGCGTGTGGAGGTAGGTTTGCAAGAACCACAGAATTTTTTTTTAAAATTGTCCTGTAACATTTATGTTTTTTAAGCTTTCTTTGATGCATAGTTCAGAATATTTTAAACAAAATGATATTTACTTTGTCTGCTGGATGTTTACTGAAATACTAATGCTAGAGGCTTCTTAGTTTCCCTAAGCTAACCTCAGGTTTTGTTATTTAAAGAACTCAAGTAGAAAACAACTGTACTGTTACTAAAAACACTTAATTTAAGCCTGCGCTATGTATTAACTCTCTGTTGGGCTCTGTTGTATGTCAGTCCACACCAATACTTGTGCTCATATAAAGACTTTTTTAATAATGTATTTTGATGTTTAAGCAGTGGGTCTGAATGAAACTAATCTGAACAGAAAACATAATTTAAAAACTGTTATGGTCGATTTTTATGGTAGTTCCTATGTAGCATCAGTAAAATAATGGATTCTGATTTGGTGTTCAGAAATGGTTGCATTTTTTTCTTTTACTGTGTGCTACTGGCAGGTTCACTGAAAAATACTACTTTGTAATATAATATAAATTTCAGCCAATCCTGTTTGTAAAATGTGTGTACTGTAATGTAAATGACATTCAGAACCAGCTGTCTGTTGACGAGAACACTACTACATGTACTACTGTATTTGCATGTTGTCTCTTAAAGTGTTTTATTAAAGGTTTGTTGCTGTAAGGCATCAGAATGTTCTCAGACTTGCCTTTTTGTTACAGTAACAGGATGTGATTGCTCTTCTTCAGTTTTTCAGTGTTTTGGTGAGACTGTCCTCAAGGAAACAGCTGGATTGGGGTTTTTTTGTGTTTTTTTTTTTTTTAATGAAAGCTGTCATTAGGACTAGTTAGATCTTGAGGGTAAGTGCAAAATGCTGGCAGAACTCAAAATCCTGTAACCTAGAGACCGGAGGAGCTTGTTAACCTTTCCCAATGCTACCCGAATGTTGTTTTAACAAGTTTATCAGCATGTGATGTCGAGTCATATAACCTTCATGGACATAATAATATTAAATATTTGCATTGCACTTAAAAAACAATAAAACCACACATTAAAGATGAATACATGTTCCAGCTGGCACGGCTGGGCAAAAAGGACCCAAATGCAAGACAAAACAAAGTAAATGAAAGCTAAAGTTTAGTTAGGTCAAAAGTCCATTAAAAAAAGGAAAATCCAAACTATATGATAGAAGGGAACAAACAGGGGAGGCTAATACTCTGACAAAGGATGAAAGGAAACAGGCTATTCATGCCCAGTGAAGGCAATCAAGGGAATGGCTTACATTAATTGAGCTAATGACAAAGGAGGAAGGAAAACCATATAAAGAGACAAATGAGTATCTAAAGAAAATAGGAAGGAATTAAACAAGATACAAGGAGAAACTAGAGGAGGCTAGAATAATAAATATGAAAATATAAATAATAACAGAATAATCACTCTGACCAAAAATCAAAGAAACAAATGGCTCAGTCTCTGGAGCTAAATCAGGGTCAAAAGTTGTATTCATTTGAAAAAGTGATTTGAAATTCTAAGTTTTGATATTTAAAAAAATCTGTTTAGAAAAATGAATTGTTTTATTTTGATTAAGTTATTTGTTTTCATGCAAATCTTTTTTTTTTCTACAGTTCCATTTATCCGTGCCGGTCCCAAGCATGGATAAATGGGGAGGGTTGCATCAGAAAAAGCATCCGGCATAAAATCTTTGTCAAATCAAACAGTGAGCTGCAATAATCAAGGAGGGAAAACATCAAATATTTTGTCACAAACATTTTGTCATGCTGGTAGCATCAGATGGTACCTGCAGCTCCTCCAGGATGGCACATCCACACGTGCTGTCACAAGATGCTTTGCAGTGTCTCCCAGCACAAGCTCACGAGGCCGTTACAAGAGGAGCGCTGGACAGTGCTGTAGAAGGACATGAACCCAACAGCAGGACTCAAATCTGCTCCTTTGTTTGAGGAGGAGCACAAGGGTGCAGCATTGTCACATTTTGAGCACCTACGCCTGTGACCTCCCACATTTATCACACACTATCCCAGCTGCAAACTGGGGTGGGACACAACAAATACCTTTGCCTGCGCGGCTCCTTATTGATGAAAATAGTTTAACATTAATGGCTCTTCCATAATTTAATGAAGGTGGTGTGCAAGGAGGTTCAGTTTTAGGTCAAAGGGAAATTCATTTAATTTATATTCTTTGCAATATATACTCAATAATAATGAGCAGTTTTCTAATCTGTGTTCCAGCAGTGTAAAATTAACTTGGCTGCAAATTAGGAGCAAGCATAGAAACATATTTATATGCTTACCACATTCACTGCACATCTTCCTTTGGTGGTATTACTGAGAATCAGCTTTACAGTTTGAGTACGTAAAACAATTCCTTCAGCAGAGAGTCAGAGCATGATTGGTGAAATAATCAGGGAAAATTTGGTGGTTTTAAACTCAAAAATCTGTTGACCAGATTATGTGTTCAGCAGAGTTTTGATTATATGACGAACAACACGCGAGCTTTCACAGAAGCATAATTACAGCCATTTTTGTAAGTCGTGGCACCTTCATGACTCTGAAACTCTTTAAGCTCATCACGCCATTGCTAACCTAACATGTTCAAAACAAAATATATACACAGTCAATATAAATAATAATTATGCTAAAGACATACAATAGTGTGCAAAAGTCTTGAGCCACTTTCATTTCTTTACATTTTGTTTCGAAGGAGTTTGATTTTCTGTGATTTTTTTAAAAAGTGCTCTTGAGCAATACTTCTCCAGGTTTTGAAAGTTTTCCTTTGGACAGTCCAGTCCTTGTGCTTGACAATTTTGAGATAAATGTTTTTCCTTTTTTGTTTGTGAAGCCACTTAACACTGGCCTATGAGTCAAGACAACTTAAAAAGACAACTTATATATAAAGTATAAAGTGCTTGGAGTGCTCCAGTAAAGCAGAAAAGTGCTTTATAAGAGTCAGTTCAATTATAACTGAGTAAAGAACATTTTTCAATAGTATCTTTAGGTACTTTGTTATTAGCAGCCTGTCAAAACCCCACCAAAGAAAACACAGACTGATAAGCATAAAAAATTCCAGCAAAGCCTGGAGAATGATTCCTGAAGACTACTTAGAAAAATGACAAGAAAGCTTCCTCAGAGAGTTCAGCCTGTGCTGAAGAATAAAGATGGTCACACTTTCAAGCTTGTTAGAATTGTACAAACTCTGTTCTTGTTTATAAACTGCATTTTCATGTCTCTTGACACCATTTATTACACTGTTGTTACAGACAAACAATGCAACACCACAATCAGCTTTTCCAGCCATTTATTCAACCAAAAAATAGAAGTGTGTGCAAAAATAAGGACACAATTATTCCCAGACAGTAGTTTTAAAAGAAGTCATTTCTTTCTTGTTGCTGTTAGCATGTTATCCACAATTCTCTGACATCAGCCTGCAAAAAGTATTTTACCACTCTTTTATACAAAACTCTCCAAATTGCATCTGGGCTTTGAAACCACCATTTCTGCATTTTTAAAACATCACCTGTGGGGATTTGCTAGTGCGATCAGGATAGTTGTCTCGTTAAAACTCCTTTTTAATTATAAATGGATGAAATCGCATTCTCTGAACACGTTCAGTGATAACAACCCTGAATCATAATGTCCACCACCATGCTTCAGAGGCAGTATGAGGTGGTTCTCCTGAAAAGCTGTCTTTGGTGTGTACCAACATGTCTATTACTCCAGGTGCCAAATAACTCCATCTTAGTTTTCTCAAAGCACAGTATTTCAAAAAACCATTTTGTTATTTTGAAGTTATAACAAATATAGTTACAAATGAAACAATAGATTATAAAAATACTATGTAATTGTTAAAAAACAAACAAACCAAAAAATTCTGTAGTTGTACAGTGTGTATCACGTATGGACCCTCATATGTCTTTTCAGATTTCCCTGTCTGGTGAATTTTTCGCTACAAACTCCACAGCTAAACGGTTTCTCTCCAGTGTGGACGCTCGTGTGCCTCTTAAGATGCGCATGGCGACGAAACGTTTTACCGCAGTCGTTACAGCCAAATGGTTTCTCTCCTGTGTGAACTCTTTCGTGTTGTTTGAGATGAGTCTTTTGGCTAAACTTTTGACCACAAAAACCACACTGGAATGGTTTCTCTCCTGTGTGGACACTCGTGTGTCTCTTCAGAGTATTCTGATGTCTAAATGTTTTGCCACAAACGTCACAACCAAACGGTTTCTCCCCCGTGTGAACTATCATGTGTCTCTTCAGAACCTCCTGTTGTGTGAATCTTTCACCACAAATGTCACAAACAAAAGGTCTCTCTCCTGTATGGACTCTCGTGTGTCTTATGAGATGCATATTGCAACTAAATGCTTTACCACAGCTGTCACAACTGAATGGTTTCTCCACAGTGTGTAACTTAGCACCTGGCAGCCATAAATCTCCATCCTTTTCTGCATTCTTCTCTGTGGGTGAGCTGCTGTTCGGAGCTTCAGCCTCTGAGAAGTGTTCAGTTTGGCTTGGCTGAAGCTCCAAAGACATAAATTTCTTTTCATTATCGTCACTCGTCACAAGGAAGTTGGTGATATTGGTCTCCTCCAGGTCTTCCACCTGACTTCTCCAGAGTTCCTGCTGTTCTTCCTTTATGTAGAGATGCTCTGCTTCCTGCTGGTCCAGACTCGGTCTCCATGGAACCTCTTCTTTAATCACCAGCAGCTGCTGAACATCTGCAGGCACCACTGAAACACACATGCACATTATGGATTGTAACTTCAATTAAAGAAGCCAATATATTATGTTTTTAATAGGCATGATAAGCAATGTATGAGGTGTTCTGAAATGAGTGTTTTTCTATTTTCTATTTCTATTTTCTATTAAAGTTGATGTTAGATGTTATTTTAATCAGTGAGGAGATTTAGTTTATTTTAGTTGCAGCAATTCAGGATCAGCAGGGGCTGTTGTGCTTATATCCCACATGGCAGCCGATCATGGTGATTTACTGATTTTGAATCTAACCCTTACTACAAAGCGAGGCTGGTTTATATTTGGTTTTATCTGTTTGGGATTTTAAATTTTATTCCTCAGTTTTAATCTCACTGCACTGCCAGTATTTTCCTACCTAATTTTATTTCACATTTAACTTTTCTTAAATTTTTTATTGCTTTAAAACTCTGCTCTTGAAAGGTACTACATCAATAAAGTTTGTTATGATTATGATCATTGTTATTATTACTTCCAAAAATGGCATATAGACAATAGCAAATAATTCCTGAAAGATCGTGTGGACCTCAGAGTGCAGACAGTAAGAGGCTCTAAAGATTTTTTGAAGAGCATCTGAAGTCTTTGTCTTCTTCTGATGAGCATCTACAAACACACTGATTCTTAAGAGCTTCTTTATTCCAGCTTTTTTCCATGCTCCTAAAACACGTTTCTTGACACTTTTGTTAAATTACTCACACTGTATTTTCTTTCCTGCCTTTAAAACAAAAAACCCTTCTTCATTTTGTCTTAGTGACAAAATCACTTCAAGCACACATTCATATATCTTCTTTTATTACTGCCAAGTGATTTTTCTTTCATACTTTACTAATAATTAAAATACAAATGACTAAACGCATGTGTCTAATATAGCTAATGTTATAAATCTACCTTACTTTATAAAACCACTAGACCTGTTCAGGTTTCTGATTAGTCAAAAGCTGCAACTCTACCTCTTTTATATAAACCTACTCAGTGAGATTAAGAAAACCTGTGCTTACTTATCAAGCCGATAACCGCCTTTATATGACCTCTTAGTCTGACTGCAGGCCACATAAGGAAAAGATATCCTGGGTAAGCTCAAGGTTTTTGTAGTACAGGCCCAAGAAGTGTATCTTGATCAGTATATTTAAATACAATGACAAAGAAAACAACGTATATCAGCAAACTGCCTTGCACTCAAGTAATTATAAATTTTCACATTTAAATTATAATATTATATTTCAAGGTCAACACCTGGATGGATTCTCTAAATTCTAAGCAACTGTGCTTCAGTGCTTCCTTTATTACCTCCTATAGCCGAGCATACACTGCAGCGTCCTTTATCAAAGAAAAAGGAGGAAGTGCCGTCGCGTAACTCAAAACTACACATCATCCGATCATTTATATTTAAAAAAATCCACATAGCTGACCTGTGATTAAGATCTTCTAAATGCCACTGATACTCGGAACCTGAAGGCTGTTAAACCAACAGCTGAACGTTACGCTCCTGCTTCTTATAAAGATTGTGTGTGAGGATTTTACATTTACATTTACAGCTGCATTAACGTGATCACAGTGAATTCAAGGTTCACAATAATGCTGTATTCACTTATTCTGTTGATGTTTTGCAGCCTGTAGGCTTATCATGCCAGTATTGCGTCAAAAAAAACCCCCAAAAAACAAACTGTTGTGACTTGTTGCCCTATCATCTGTCAAATGGATCTCTCACAAATGATATCAAATCATTTGGAGCCAGAAAGAAGCTGCAATCAGTTTTTGCCAAAGTGACTTTTACTTTTTTTTAAAAAATTATTATTATTTATCCAGTTAATAAGTGTCACTGACTTTAAAAATGTCTTTTTCAAGAGCAACCTGGACAAGAGGGCAGCAGAAATTCCACCAAATACAACAAAATAGTTCTACAGAGAGATTTTAAGTAGCCAAAAAGGAGTGGATTATGATGCATGCAGTACACGATACTGCAAAACTGGACATTTTTATTATTATTATTTTATAACCCCTGCATAAATCCTCTTGACTATGTTTTTGGCACCGATGAGCAACTAATCTCAACGTGACCCACATTTTACTTTAACGTGTAGATTTTTTACCTTTATCTTTTCAACGCTGATACTTAGGTTCTGTTTTCACAGACTGTTCTCTTTTCTATGACGTGTATGAAACAGTGGGGATAAAAACACGCGGGGAAAAGTGTCTATGATGAGCTTTTTGTAGTCCGTCTTCTGCGTGGGATTTGTGGACCGACTCATATTAAGAGAAGCTGAAGAGCTCTGTTCATCAACCCTGCAGGGAGCTCGCAGTTATCCGTCTCCTCCACATTAAACCTGAGATTTTTCTTACTTTACTTACTTTGGGTTATATTCACATCCTGCAGCTGACGGACTCCCAGGAGTTTAACCTCGGGCTTTTCCTCAAGATCCAGACTCTCGGTGTTGCACTCTCGATGATAATCCACTTCGTTCATGTTTGTTTTCTTCCTTAAATAAACTGCAGGCTCCTTAAAGATGAACCAGGCATGCGCAGAATCGATCACCAAAACGGAGGTCTTCTGTGTTTTAAGCAGGCACCTCCGCAGACACCTTTAGCCCGTCTATGATTTTTACTGGCGGTGTGCAAATAAGGAGCGGATGCATTACCACCACCAACTGGTCTGGAGTGTGGACCGGCCCTTCAGACACTTTTATACTCTACATCTTTTAAAGGAGAACAACAACAAAGGGGCACATATACACTCACATGCCACTTTATTAGGTACACCCGTTCAACTGCTCTGTAACACAAATATCTAATCAGTCAGTCACATTGCAGTAGCTCGATCCATTAGCTCGAGCAGACATGGCCAAAACGACCAGCTGAAGTTCAGGTTGAAGCATCAGGCTGGGGGGAAAAGGTGATTTCCTGTAATTTTTCACTTATTACACACTTATAGCACACAGTAAAACAAAACAACAACCAGATGTTGAAAGAAGTGGTAGTCCTGAAAAAAGGGACAAAAGCACACACTCACAGCTGGTTTTATGACACTTTTAGAGCTAAAACAACAAAATAAGTCCAGGCGGCCTGTATGATAGTTGGTCAATAAAGGGTTACGTATGTTGATTTATGTTCATACATACCCACACATACATTGTGTGTGTGTGTGTGTGTGTGTGTG
>VVHJ01063569.1:23081-35016 GCA_015107715.1 Tylochromis polylepis | reverse complement strand
TGATGTTGCTGTCATTCGGTATCGCTACATTGATCACTACGGCTGTCTTCTTCTGCTTGTCCACCACCACTATATCCGGTTGGTTAGCCACCACCATTTTGTCCGTTTGTATCTGGAAGTCCCACAGGATCTTAGCTCGGCCATTCTCCACCATCCTAGGTGGCGTTTCCCATTTTGACCTCGGGACTTCCAGGCCATACTCGGCACAGATGTTTCTGTATACTATGCCGGCCACTTGGTTATGGCGTTCCATGTATGCCCTGCCTGCTAGCATCTTGCACCCTGCTGTTATGTGCTGGATTGTTTCAGGGGCATCTTTACACAGCCTGCACCTGGGGTCTTGCCTGGTGTGATAGACCCCAGCCTCTATGGATCTTGTGCTCAGAGCTTGTTCCTGTGCTGCCATGATTAGGGCCTCTGTGCTGTCTTTCAGTCCAGCTTTGTCCAGCCACTGGTAGGACTTACGGAGACACAAACAGCTGGATTCACTGAAATGTGAAACTCAGGTGTAATTTTGAGAAGAGCATTTATTAGTAAAGTTACTTGGAGTTGTAATGAGATGTCAGAAGATTATAAAGACATAATTTGAGTTTTGATGTGCATTTTTTACACAATTTTTAATAAGTTGCCCTGCTGCACACAGCCCCTCCTGTTGGTGTAGAGTGTGTATAGATCCTGCTGCATCATTATGCTTCAGCCGTTCCATAAAGTCAAAGCCAGGAAACCAAATTTCCATATTCAGTAGAGATTTAAAAATAAGTAATCGAGATTTGTATGCCAGTTAGCAATGATATGATATTGAATGATGCCTGAGAACTCCAACCCGATTTAACCTGCAGATACATACCTTTTTAAGCTGCTGCATCAGGGAGAGTTGACAGTGAAAGCTTTCCGAAAAATTTAACACGTCTGTCATATTTAAATGAATGTGTTTAAAATGCACACTGTCAGGTCCAGTAGTTTTTTCTGTCATGTATTTCAGAAGTGATGAATATAAAAAAACCATTTTACTGTGCTGGCTGTTTACTGGCTGTGTGTTATGCTTGACAGTATCAAGTCAAAGTACACTACTGTTAAGCTAGATTTTTAATAGAACAGCTTTAATGTTGCAACAACACTTGGCATATATAAAAGATTTCAGCAAAGCAAAACAACCCAACTACAAGATGTTCATACCACAGTCAAGTTGTTGAATTTGTCCACCAAGTGCATAGAGACCCACTCTAGTGCATGCATAAGGTATAGCAAACACAGCAAATAATGGAGGAAGTCACACAAGACTCAAAGAAAAAGCAAAACATGCAGTAAGGAACACTTATATGGCTTAACTAGAAGGAAAAGAAAGTGTGGAATTAAATCCACATGGATTTTTTTGATAAATTAAATGTAATCAGTCTTGGAGTTTAATGTTTTCAATTTCTGGCCCACAAAGGTTTTGTTTTAACTGCTTTTTATAGCCTTTTAAATTCTATTTAAAAAAAAAAGGCAACTCAAAATAACATTACTGTACTGTATAGGACTGTGACCCCACCAAATATCAAAAGGCTTTGTTACAGCGATGCAGAACACTGAAACAGAACCAAGGCCATAGGAATTTACTTCTGGCTTCTGAAATTGACGAAAGACTTTTCCATCTTTAAAATAATGCAAAGAAACACAAACTAGTTAAATAGTTTGACAAGTCAAAGAATGCATCTGCCGCTTAATTTATCACCATGCTTGTGGTTCCATTCTAGGAAGTTCAAGACAGCTCGGCATCAATCGCAGTCATAACTGTGTGGATCCAAAGGTCCTGATCATCCACGGTGGTGTCCACCAGGTAAACTGTCAACCTGCGCTCCCAAAGCTCACCTTTGCCCTCCGACGCATCTTGCACACTGTCCACCACTGCAACCAGCGCACGATTCTCTACATGATTTCTGAATAACATGGAGGAATCCTCTGACCATTGGTGCTGTGTTACACCTGTGTGATGATCAGGAAAAGGAAACAACTAGTATGTGTACACCACAGACTTAATTTAAAACAAACGCCACCCACTGCCTTTTGCATTTTGGCTTTCACTATACTGACTGCTAGTAGTGACTATATTTGGATAAGAAGTTGGGCTGTCAAATTGAGTTGCATGCAAAGAGATACGCTTGTTGAGCACCTTTGCAAACAGTCCCATAAAGGACAATTCCAGGTTTCACATGACAGCTAACCCTCAAACACATTTCTTGTTCCATTATATGTCAAATAACAGAATTCTTCTGTCCAATGGTAGACGTCATAATTGTACCTACCAACTGAAGAACTAAAATTTAACTTTGAATCCACACACCCACCCGCTTCCACAAAATGAAGCACAAATCTCTTATATAGTCTGTACTTTATAGAAAGCCATGTTATTTGTTAGGTAATTGCATTAAATTGCTGCAAAAACTACCAACATCATAAATACAGGGGAGAGTTAACTGATCAGTCTTAAATTACATGCATGTCAACCAGTGAAGCTACACGAAGAGAATAACTCACCTGCCAGTTGTGCAGTCATAGCCTGGAAGGGCAGCTGTCTGAACTCTTCTATTAAGGGCCTGATGAGCATACTGTGGACCAGCTCATGCTTACCGTAGTCCAGCTGGTAGACAGACACCAAGCCATTGGAAAGAATCCCCTTCACCCTCACACGGTGCCAGCTAGATTACAGGTAGGCATCAGTTAAGCCATCGACCCTGACACAACAGCAACTTATTGATTCTAAACTGTGAACCTTGGCATCACACAGCGAAGCAGTTAATGTTTTCCTTTTAATGTAAACTTATAAAAGAAGAATTCTTTAAGAATATTTTATATAATTTTTGAGTCTCAAACATGTTACAAAGACAATCTCTTAGGGAAGGAGAGAGAATAAGTGAAGTAGTTGATTTGTTCTGGAAGGACTGACACACATTTAGCAGCCATGTGTCAACTTACTTTTTGTCTATTTTGGCGGCATAGATGTGTCCTTTCTGGATGATGGTGGTTGGGATGGTCTTCCCTGTCTGGTTGTAATAAAGCATCATCTCCCCCATCAACACCACCAGCTTATGCAGGTTGTGCCAAGGCTGCAGCACAAAGTAACCAGGGTGGCATGCCACTGGTACAAACACATCCATATTCTGGCCAGGCTGAAAGAGGAGGATAACGACAATGACTTCTTGGTACTCCAGCTTTTTGGGTCTGGAATAACCCCCCACCCAAATTCTTTACAAATTTAATTTTACCATAATCTGTAAACCAATGTGAGAAATTGCTTATACACACACACACACACACACACACTACATACTTGTGATCAATGTAAACAGTAAGATTGTGTTGAACTTTAAACTGGACCAATTCTATTAATTTTGAGTGTCTCAATGTTACAATTTTATTGTTGGACTGTAGTAGAGTAGCTCTGCATGTTTCACCATCCAAAACAATCCTCTTTTATCTTAAACTGAGCCTTGATGAACTTCAGTTTATCCTCTCTGAAACAAACCACCTTGGCTTCATCATGCTCCCTTTAAACCATTTTTTTTCTGATTGGCTGCCTCTGGGAACAAAAGCATTTAAATGAGAGGTGGGGAGGATTTTTGTGCTTAAAGCCAGGGCTGTGTCTGAGACTACTACTCTTGCGGACATCATCGTTTTTTTGTCAATTCAACTAAAAGATGAAAATCAACAAAATACAAGAACAGTTTATTAAGATTTCATATTTGGACATCTACTTTTCTAACTTTCCAATTACCCCCCTCCCAAAAGAAAGTTAACTCATCTTCACGCACCAGTGGGAGAGCCAGCAGAGGTGGCAGCTGAAGTAGTTGCATCTGAGTTTTGGTGGTAGCATCCCCCTCTGCTCTGTGACATGGTTGGGGTGAAGCCTTCACAGTGGGGTCTGTAGGATTCGAGACTGAGCTGCTGAGAGACCACATCTCCATCAGAGCAGCGAGACCTACAAATTTAAACAACACAGCCACGTTCCAAATGGCATTAACAGCACTGAGCTTTTAACAATTAAATGTCATCACTCTTAAATTAAAAAGAAATTATGTGCTTAAATAACAAAACAAAACAAAACAAAACAAAAAATTAAAGTTTCAGGTCAAATGCTGACTGTTGGTGGAACTGTTTCAGACCCAGAATGTTCATGATTTGCACCATTACCTGTATTCATGTTGCACCTAGTGATTGTGTTGTTGTTCTGTATTGTGAGCTTCTTCCACAACTCTGACTGGGCCAAGTGATGGTTGATGCTCTGGTCCAGCTGCTGGCTGTCAACGCCAATGAAAAGATACATATAGACAAGCTTGTCCGTTGTGTCCTGGTTTATTTTCAAGATCTGAAAAAGGAAAGAATGGTTAAAAGAACACATGGACAAAATTTACACATTGAGAGCTTACATTTAGCGTGACATGCTTTACACAGCTGCACTATGGAGTCAATTGATACTTAACTGCACGTCTACTAATTAATCAAAATATGACAACCACAAGCCTAACACACTGTTAGACCCTACAACACCTGTGATTTGCCCTGTGATGTACAGCACTAATACAGTGTCAGCAGATCCTTTATTTTGTGCATTTTAAGTGACAGAGCCACCACAAATCATATTTGGTCCAGCACATTCTCATTATCCTTCTCATCAGAAGTTCATTGTTCGTGCATCCTTAGACCAATGCCAGTAGATGCTCTACCACTGCTGGTTATGGTATGCCTCAACAGTCAAGTCTTTCCTCTTTAGAGATGCTTCATTCCAGTCACCTGGAAATTTGTCAGAAATCACTCAGGGCTTTCCCACTGGCCAACATTCCTGAATGAAGTTACAAGTTACAGGATACTGTGCTTCAAAGTGAAGATTTTATTATCAGTAGCATTTACCAGGTCTATCTTTTTTATGTAGCTATTACCTTCATTTTGCAGGCTTCAGAGCCCATAACAGCCTCCTTCACCCACAGAATGGCCTCTGGGCTCCAGTCTCCCCCAGGAACAGGAAGGTCAGCTAGGCAACATTTAATAGCCTGGGGAAGACACAACTACAAACCTTTACCTGTGTTACAAAGAACAATTGCTTTAGTCCAGCAACTTTAGACAAACTCCCAGATAAATGCATATCAATTATACACCCAAAGCACAGAGCATCAAAATTCCTTGTTCATTTTTTCATGAGTCTTTCCTGAAGCCTGTCTGACCACTGATTTCTCCATCACCTTGAACAAACAAACAACTAACCTGTGGTGGGATGATGATGAAGTCTTTCAAAAGATGAGGGGGGATCTCCCGAAGATCAGTGAGTTCTAGTGTTGCTGGGACACCAAAGTCAATGAAGAAAATCTCCATCACTCTGTTACCGTAGATGTTGGTGATCTAAAAACAAAAGCAACAAAATTTAATTGGGTGCCAAATTAAAAAAAGAAAGGAAAAAAAAAAAAAGAACTTACTGGTCATGATCTTTGACATCCTCAAAATATTTCTTTAAATTATTTTTAAGTCTTCAAACAAATACATTGCCAACATTTGTTTCCTACCTCCACTCTGGCCCATTTTCCTTTGTAGCGAGTTAGACAGAACTTGCCAATGAAGGGCCTGAACACCAGGAGCTCAGATGTCATCTAGTAGGACAAATCACAGCGACAGTGTTAGAAAGCTTCGTCCAGTCCACACGGAAACGGCAACTGCAAGGAACTCTTATCTGAGAAAAATGCATATAATGAATAAACCCCAGTAAATGACAGACAAGTGTCTGAGGTCTTTGGAAGGGATCAAATGCATACACACATGAAATGTCCTGTGTTTGTCAAATCATTTTCCCTGAGGCCCAGTGTGGGGATGTTTTGTTTTTTTTCCCTCCTTATCTTTATCGCTACACTCTCTCAGCTGTTTACATCTTCTCATAAAACACCCACATGCCCAGAAATACAATCTTGCACACAGTATGTGGAAATAGTCTTTAGCCTTTCTTCCACTCTTCCATGAATGTATGTACTATAAAGTGTTATATACCTGGGAAATGAAGTAGGCCTCTGTTTCTTCCAGTAACTTGCTGAGTCTTGCAGTTCCACGAGAAGGGAGCTGGCAGTACAAGGTGCCATCTTGACACACATTTGTGACAGACACATCCTGATAGGTAACATTTACCTACAGGCAACAGTATCATATTAGACAATGCTAGAAGAATTCATCAAAAACCTGTGTGATGCAGCAATGATGACAATGGTTATAGTGTCTCACACACACAAAACAGTCTTTGTATTTTCATATTATTTCTGGCCATTTGATGAGCTAAAATGAGTGCATTATGCTTCAATAAATGAAACCCAGATTCATTTATTGAAGCATAATGCACTCATTTTACAATGCAATTTTATTACTACAGTACCTATAACTTTCCATTGGCTTTGGCTAAAATTTCTGTGACCAACAAAAAAATTCCCCATTCAAGAAAAACCTTGCCCATGTGCAAACACATTTAAAAGATAATAAAGATAATGAAAGTTTTGCTGCACTGCCAAAGTTATTTGTGTACTCGTGCATTTTTAAATTTAGTAACACGTGTGTTTCTCAGGAAAAATAACAAGCAGCAAGCCCTGCCTGAGGGCTAACAAACCACTTTGCTCCCAGCTGAATAAAAAACTGCAGTTTCCAAACTACCCACACACGCCCCTACTGTAATATAAGACACAATAAATTAAAGGTAAAACAGCCCCACTTAGTGGCTGTGTTGAGTTCATACGAAAAATATGAAAAGGGAAGGGAAAATAATTAAAAATCTAACTCTTCCTCACTAGAACCAATGGCCCGACCACATAAAACATTTGTGTTCCTTACAGAGGTCTGTCCTCAATCATATGTAAACCTACAGACAGAGGGTTGTTCATGGTCTTGTCCTGTAGAGCTTTCAGGCAGGTAGAGTTGATGTTGAGGTCGTCATCCTGTGAAGTATCATAAAGTACTGCTATAGGGACTTCACTCTCTTGGCATGGCTCTAATGTTTCCATGAGCAGGATCTTTCCAACTGCCAGATTATCCAAAAGCGACAGCACCATTGGATGGGAGCTGAATGCTTCTAGGCCTGACAGGAGGATAGTAAAGAATTAGAAAAAGATGGAGATAATGGCAAGAGCATAGGGGTAACAGTGACTCCTAACAAAACATTTCCTCCTTTATCTAGAGATTGAGTTTGTTCTGTGTACAACAGTTAAACAGAATTTCCTAATTTTCTACTTACCTGCAAGCCAAACATTAGTGGCTTGAAAGGGCAGTGAAAGAAAGTCCCTGTGTAGTTCCAACAGATTATTCATGTTAGTCTCTACAGAGAAACCATAGTCCATGTAGTAAACCTGACAAACACACAGAGAGGTTTTTTGGTTTCACATGTATAGCAGGGAGTCCACAGGTGTCTGTGTGCGTGTCTACATATACACACACAAGTTAAATATAAGACTTCGAGACATTTATACACATTCATGTTAAGACTGAACTTGCAATAGACACATACAATGTATTAATTTTCAAAAGTAAAATTGCACTCTTTCCAAGTAAGAGTGTACACAAAGTTGGTTTAATTTAACACTAGAACCACCAAGGGGGTAATCTTAATTTGCATAAGCATGCCACTTTCATGAGCCAGTTGTCCTTAAACTTGCGTATTTTTATCCACATAGACAACTAACCATACTATCAAACTCATCTTCTTTATGACCATTGTCAGGGTTTTTGGACAACATGGTTAAAGCATCAGGGATTTTTGCATTTTTTTGAAAGGGAAACAGTAGTACCGTCAGATTTTAATCCACCAATGTGTGAAATCATCTAGACAGAGAATGAAACAAAAAGGCAGCCAACATCCAAAGAAGAGCTTTGAATGCCCTTCAGTATGCCTGGAGAACTCTTCCTGAGGACCAAATTCCAAGAAACAGAGTTCAGCCTGCGTTAAAGAATAAAATGTGTCCATACCAAATATTGACTTTCAAGTCTGTTTCAACTTTATATGCTTTATTTCTATGCATATTTCATAAATCACTGCAACCATCTCCCATTTTCCCAGCAAAATATAGAGAAATGAGACATGGCTCAAAACTTTTGAACAGTTAAATGCTCTTAAACTTAGAAACCCTGCCTGATGGTTTAGCCAAATTAAAAAGCTTGGCACTATCAATATAGTTTATCAAAAAGCATAGAGGGGATTAAAAAAAAAAAAAAAAACCACTTTACCTTGACTTTGTTGGGGCCTGTGACCTCTAAGACCTGTCCTCTGGCCATCTCATCTCCATCCTCACCTCTGACAGCTACAAGCTGACCAACTATGGGATTAGACACAGGATGCTGCATGGAGCTTTGGCTGTACAAGGAATGCATGGCATCCTCCATGGCTTCCTGGGCGTTGGAGTAGTTCTCACCTACATACCTGAAGAGAGAGAGATTCTTATCACTTCACATATATTCAATTTGTCATAACTTAACTGTGGGGAAAAACATTTTTTATTTCAAATTAAATCCAAATAATGAAGGTTGCAAGATGGAATTTTAGTCATAATAAATTCCACAAAAAAAAAACAACGTATTACGACCACATGGAGGACAGACTATGAATTGATATCATGTTTATACTTTACTATGTTACATGTTTGTGTGTCCTGCACTGGCAAATTTCTTCAAGCTTTTGGCAGCATAAGCACTTCAGCTGTAATGGAAATTTCTTTTCTTTTATGTATTAGTTACATGGTTTAGTAATATCACTTTTGGGTCATTTAAAAGATACACATGTGGAAGAGCATTCAGCATTAACTTGCACACACACAGCCAGGCAGCCTGAGAAAGTTGGTGACACCCAGTGGGGGGAAATTCCACAGGTGTGAAGCCTTTTGTTAACCATGTCTTTGAGGATGGGGGAAGAGGCCAGGGACAATCACTGTAAGAGGAGATAAGGTTGTAAAAACCTCTCCCCTTCTGGAGAGGGTTAAGAGTGTAAACAACAGCTGTGGAATGCTTTTGTTCTGACTGTATTTAAACCAGGGCTGTGCTGTTCATCAGTAGAGAGACTGCTGTCAGTGCCCCGATAGCCGCTCTCTCCCAAGCGCTTGTGTTTATTAAAAAGGTGTTAGCCTACTGCTCATCGTGTCTGTAGATTTTGTTAATTAAATTTCCATAACACAGCAATGACTCAAACTTGTATTTACTGGATGAGAAGTTGGAGAGTTAGGCTGGTCAAAGAGAGGGCGGAAATCAATAAATCACCAGAGCTGGGTTGGTAAATGTTTCTCTTCTGCAGCATGGAATCCTTGATTAAAATTCATACACGCATTTCACCACATAGAGCAGGGGTGGGAAACTGCAGGCCTCAAGGGCCGGTGTGCTGCAGGTTTTAGATATCACCCTGGGTCAACACACCTGAATCAAATGATTAGTTCATTACCAGGCGTCTGGAGAACTTCAAGACAGGTTGAGGAGGTTGTTTAGCCATTTAAATCAGCTGTGTTGGATCAAGGACACATCTAAACCCTGGAGTTCCCCACCACTGACGTAGAGTTTTTGGGGTACTGCCTGATTACAAGTCTCTGACTTATGACTACCAGGAATATTTCACATTGAAAGATTTACACAAAATTATTTTCGAAAGGTTTTACATTTTTCGCTTCTGTTTTGTTGACTGAGTTTAAATTATTTTTTAGATTTAATGATGGATTAAGAAGTACAAAAATGTCTGCATTAATAAAGTCTGTCTCACCTTACAGTAACGGCATTGGCGGTCTTGACTTCAGTAACCAGCACTGATGGGTATTGCACTGAGGGGAGAACTAAAGAGGGAGGAACAACAGGACTCAGGACCTTCAGACCAGAAGGAAGAGGATGGCTTATGCACTGCTGATTTTCTTGACCATCTGTAGGTTTCATGTCTGCTCTGCTTGAGTTGTAGAGGATGGCCTGACCACAGGAAAGAACATAAAAAACAAAAACATAAGTGCACATCTAAACAACTGTGTGTCTCTGAACTACCTAAAGAAGAAAACAGACACTAGAGAATCATTGTTACAATCATTGTTGTTCTAGCTGCAAACAATCACCATTTTCACCCCTACAGTTTCGGTGTTACCCATTAGAACACTTACTGCTGTTTACTCAGGTTATACGTCATCTACACTGCATCAGAGTCTCTTACCTTCTTCTTGTCATGCGGCACGGGGTACTCCACATTGCATATATCAAGCAAAAGAGACAAGTTGTCCAGCACATTTCCAGGGAATGGCACCTTGTATGTATCCATAAAAAGTTTGGGCAAAGCATGGGCCCACAAACCATGACTGTACTTGGAAAGAAGCTCCTTTATTCTCTGACGCACCTCAGCTGAGAAGACAGCACATGGTTTTGAGGGAGGAGGACATGGTGTAGAATCAGAGGTGAGACTGAATGTGATTTTCAAAAGAGGTGAAATGTCATGACTGGGTGGCTTGGACAAAGCAACAGCGGAAGTGTTTTTCAATGCAATGCAAGTCTCGACAGGGGCTGAGGGCTGAATGTTCTGGTTGCTAATGAGTTTAGCCGCGGGCAAGCTGTGACCATCCTTACACCTATCATTGGAATTGACTGCAAAACTTCCATGTGGCTGAACTCGAGGAGCAAAAGCTGGACTGTGGGCAGGGCTTCGTAATGGGACCGAAGGAATATCCGCAGCAGTAGCTTGTGGACGAAAAATGAACCTGGGCTTAGCCAAAAGGCTTTTGGGTGAGACGGTAGGCCTAGGAGTAGGAGAAGGGAGGAGAGATGTACAAGGGCTTTCAGGTGTTGAGGGACATGAAAAAGGTGTGCTGATAGTGCTTGAATTGTTGGGCGATGCTTACGGAGTGCTAGTGGTGCTCTTTAAAGAAACAGGAGATATCTTGGTAGGCAGAGGAGGGTAGATCAGTCGGTCAGCTCGATTGTTGGAAGGTTGCTCCACCTTTGGAAGATGATAAGTGAGACACAAAAACAAAAGAAAATCTTAAATAAAGCATAAAACATACAATCAAAGACAGCAACACACCTCCATCTTACCCCATCTCTAGCATCTCTCTCTGTCATACTAACCCTCTCCACGTCCTCCTTCACTAAATCCAGGAATCTTACATGTACTCCTGCCTGGCAGCTCCATATTTAAAATCCTTTGTCTAATACATCCACTATACCTCATCTGCACATGTCCAAACCATCTCAACCTTGCCTCTAACTTTGTCTCCAAACCACTAACCCTGACCCGTCCCTCTGACTCATTTTTAATGTTGTCCATCCTGGTCATTCCAAGTCAAATTCTGAGCATCTTAAACTCTGCTACCTCCCTCTGATTTATGCATGTGTACTCTGTCTTGCTTCTGACTTTCCTCTTCACTCCAGTGCATACCTCCATCTCTCCAGGCTCTCGTATACCTACTCGCTACTTTCACTACAGATTGCAACGTCATCTATGAGCATCATAGTCGAGGGAGACTCCTACCTGACGTCATCTGTCAACCTGCCCAACACCACTGCAAACAAGAAGGGGCTCAGAGCTGATCCCTGATGTAATCCCATCCCCACCTTGAACCCATCTGTCACTCCTACCACACACCTCACCACTGTCTCGGTGTCCGCATACCTGTCCTACACTACCTCACATACTTCCCCTTGCCACTCCTGACTTCTTCGTGCAGTACAATAGTTAGTTGGCACCTCATCATATGCTTTCTCTAGATCCACAGAGACACAGTGGAGCTCCTTCTAGTGCACTTCTGGCATGAAGCCATACTGCTGGTCATTGATTGTCACCTCTCTTAAACTAGCTTCCACAACTCTGAGGCATAGCATAACTTTTTCCTTTACTATAGCCCTGAAAACTAGTAGTGGTAACGATTTGCTCTGAAAATTTTATTACTCCCCAAGATTTTGTTAAAAAATTTTGACAAAAAGTAAATCCTCC
>VVHJ01063569.1:4207-22742 GCA_015107715.1 Tylochromis polylepis | reverse complement strand
AACCATTAACAAAAAAACAAACAAAAAAAAAAAACCCAACTCACCATACACACGTGTGTCCATTTCACCATGTCACTGAGCACCCGAGGATGGAGGTTCTGACCGAACATATCACAATAGACTTCTGATAGTTTTGACATCCACAGTCCACTGTAGTACTTCTCCAGGAGCTGACTTATTCGACTCTGCACCAGCTCCACGTCATACTCATTATCCTGCATGGAGAGATTTGATTGATCATGTGTTGTATTGCCACCTTTGGGTTCTATTATGCTATAGGTCATAACCATGCACTAGTTTTTCAAAAGTTATTTTCGTTAACAGAAAGCACCTGAAACAGTTTAACTAAAATAGTATAAATATGGATTCTAAGTGCATTTATTTACTAAGAAGTATTTAGATTGCCCTGACCATCCGAAGAGCACTTTATAATCTAATATTGACAAAATTCACAATAAGCACAGACCGTACCTGGGCTTTGCTGGGCATAGATACTCGTTCTAGGCTCACTTCTGAAAAATATGTTTGAAAAGATATAAAATAAGTAAATACATTCTGATACAAGCCAGCCTCAAAAGCAGAGCACTCCTGTTTATTGTTAATCTTTATACATATGCAGATATTTAAATACACTCATGCTGCATTATTAAATAAATCACTAGTACTAGAGCAACAGCTTGTTTCATTTCAGATCCTGCGATTATGACCATACATTATTCTGAGCACCTCAGCTGATAAAAAGTCAAACATTTCGCTGTGGTGCTGGTTAAACTTTCAGATGTGCAGCTGAATACAAGACTATATTGTGATGCTGCGCAGCCAGATTCTCTTTGCTAACAAGCTTGGTACTGTTTGTATTTTTCTTTAGTAATACATTACCAAGCCTGACTTGAACAGATCTAAAAAATATGCCCAAGGAGCAGATTAAAAGCAGATATATCTAAAAGTACTATATTTGTGTAACTCTCGTTAAACTTGGAATCAATTTAGAAAGTTGTGCTATCAGAAGAAAAACGAAAAATCTCAAATACCTTTGGACCTTGTGCAGTTAATCAAGTTCTTCTCTTTCCTGTTACCAACATAGAGCTCTTAAAGCACAATGTGATTTCATAGCAATAAGCTGTCATTCAACAGTGATGTTGTTTTTCATTCAATAATAAGCTAAACAACTTGGTCAGGTGGCTCACTCAAATGTTTCTCAATTATTCTTTTCTTGGTTTTGTCACATTTTCATAAAAGCCACCAAATCTGACTTTAACGTTGAAATAAAAGAGTCTGAAATAAATACAGAGTTAAAATAACTCGGGCCATATTTTAATTTAAACTAATATTAGAACTGGAGTAAGGACGCTAAATTTTATATTCATGTAGCTATGATTCTTAAAAGCTATAAATTACTAAAATTACACATTAAAAAATTTTATGAGAAATGTAAGCGTCATTTTCCCACAAGTGTATGTTCACCTGTTAGGTATAACACATGCTGGTCGAGGAGCTGGTTGTCTGTGTTCAACTGGTGTGATGGAGCTTAAACTTTGGTCCAACTTCCTAGCATTTGAGAAGAGTCTAAAAGTTATTTCAGACTTCCTGTGACAAAGAAATTCTGCGAAGCTGAAATTACAGTTACAAAATGCCATCATGACTGCCTGAGATATTTTCAACACAGAGCAACCATGTAGTTATTGCAACTATTGCTCATCATTTCTTGAATAAATAAATAAAGTGGATATCATTTACCTGTAGTCCGCTGAGGCACTGAAACCTCTATAGCCACCATGGGGCCAAGAACGGTTTTCTGGTGAATTAGATTTACTATGAGCTGAAGGTTGGCGGAGCGAAGTCCTTGGCCTCACTAAAACCAAGGAAAGAAAAACAAGCCATATAAATAACGACCAGTGTTTCCCCACACATACGATGTACAAAAACCCACCCAATTATTATGCGATTTATTTTAATTTTTTCCCCTGAGATGAGATGATGATTAATTAGTTGTTCCAACTAAGAAACACCTCGTACCACTGAGCATGTACGGGTTGGGAGGCTTGAATCTCATCTTGCAGTTGACAATCTGGGAGCGACCAGATTTCTTCAAGTTCTTCTGCTTGGCAACCAATTCAGCAATGTGGGCAGTCTCCTCACACACTGCAGCTATGCATTGTAACTATGGAAAAGATTAATAAAGATTGATTTCATAAAGATTTCTAAGCAGTTATAAGTCTCCCAGTTCTTTGATGTTTGATGAGACAGTAGTGTAGAGAGGGAAAAAAAACAAAAAAAACCACTCACCTGACCCATACGGTACTCAAGTTTCACAACGGAGGGAATGCTTCTGAGGTAGTCCTCCAGCTTTGGGAAGCCCAGCTTCTTCAGTGGGATGTACTCTCCACAAAGTGATTGGTACTCTGACTGAAGGTTGTTAACTGACACGCCGCCTTTGCTGGACTGGAGGACAGCCCGCAACATCTTCTTGATGGACTCAGCATCTGCCATCTTGGTAAACTGAGAGTGACACAGTACTGAGAAAAACAGAAACCAAAACATGTTCTTTAGAAAAATAGAACAGTGTAGCCCAAAAAAGTGAGCTTCCATAGCACATTTCTTATTTTCAAAGAGCTGTGATATATTTTACAGTTTGGAGGGAATAAAAATGAGACAGAGGCAGAGGAAAAAATGTACAGAGATATTATAGTATGTTTGATATGGTGATGCAAGCTTCGACTGGCATACCCAACTATGCAAAAAGTGCATTTGGAGAATCTAATAAAGAGCACTGACGTTTCTGCCTCCAGCATATAATTCTGTTATACTTTAAAAACCTACAAATCTTTGGTCCTTAAATTAACAGACCAACACGTGTGGGGCACACTTGTTATGTCCGAAATATTGTTTTTGCTCCCACTCAGGTTCATGAATTTAGCCTGTAAAAGGGACTGACAGGAGTGACCAAAGATTAGGTAGGAATTGCAGGTGTCGAAAACCTCAACAGTAAGTTTGGTGTTTTGGTACACCAAGTTTGTATCATCAATGCAAAGAGCAAAATCTCAGTGCGTCATTACTGGACTCTTTTTAATCTGCATGGAGAAAACGGCTCAAGAACGCGGTAGTTGGCTAACGGCTAACTGTTAGCACAAGGTAGTTCGTTTATAGTCAGAGGTAGGAAATAGTCCTTCATTTCGGCCCAAACTTGACATTTCATAAACCAGCGAAAAACATCTATATTGCGCAATTAACATCAACTTGAATTTTTAAATTTTAAATTGATCGACAATGAGATGGTTAAACGTTAATACTACCTGTACAATGTTTTGAGTCGATAACCAAACGTCTGCGAACTCAGTCTCGTGCACGCCCACAACCCCCAGTAGTTAATTATCCTGAAGAGCGTGATTTTGAACCGGCTATAGATCATATACGTTTAAACATTACATTACTTTTATTTGATTTATCACATAAACATTTAACTAGCTAACACATATTTTGTTACATCGCCAGAAAAAAAGTTTAATCTATTTTTTTTGAAAAGCTGCTTTTAAGTCCTGTGGGAAATTTTATCTTCTATCGCAGAAAAACTTTTGTGTTTTTCTTGCAAATGAATCCCTATTCTCAAAGCAAATGTTTCTTGTAAATTAGGATTAGTATCACCGCTCCAATCCTGACACCTTATCCTAAATTGTTTTGCATCATACATACAATATACCAGTAATTTTTCATTTGATATACATTCTCCTGAATTAATTATTCAAAGTATTAACCTAAATAACTAAACAAAATAAATCAACTCTAGGCTTTCTGGTACCATTTTATTACTTTGTGGATTGATTTTATTTGCTGCTGTTGTGTCTACATACTGTTGCATTTGTTCTGTGTATGCAATTACTAGAAGCACTAGAGGGCACGAGTGCCGATCTGTGTTGTTGGTACCACTGGGGTTCTTACCTGCGTGACTGTGTTACTGGCTGTGTCCAAATTCAGGGGAAGCATGCTTCGAAAGCCGCATTTGAAGGCCGATTACGTCACAGCGACGCGACGAAGGGTGTCCAAATTTGAAGTGTCCTCCAAATGCAGCGACAAATGCATCCTTCATTTCCCCGGATTGGAAGGACGGGTCAGGTGTGTCCTTCGTGGCCCACCATATCCAAGGATTCATAGCGCGGCCCAGCCAATTCCAGTTTCGAACAGTGGCGGCAGCTACTTAGTTTTAATATTACTCTTTCTGGGTCACAAAATAAACTTTTAAGATATTTTCAGGCGAGAATGTAGCTGTGTAAACTTAAAATATCTGCTCGATTTATCAAGACATCACATTTTTGCAAAAGTGCTCTGATGTTTTCAGAGATGTCTGTTACCCACCAGCTCGATAGCTGACTGGGAGGTCAAGGCTCACTAGAGCCGGCGAAACACCGGACTCCCGGCACATCGTTTACAGACCCCCCTGCGGTCTTTCGCTACTCAGGTTAAACATGATATATATGTCAGTTAGATAACTTAAAAATGTTATTGTTTGGCTTTTTTCAGTGTTTTATTTATTCCTGAGTAAATCGGTTTGGCTGAGATTAAATTTATAGTTTTCACACAGCTGAATATGCTGTGCAAACGTCAAACAGAAAACTGATTAAACAGAAGCGTGAGATGGTCGAGAATTTACTCTAATGTCCTGTTATATTTTAGTGAGCAAGGAGCAGACGGCTGAGTTTATTAAACTCCGCCGAGACAGCTGGTGACACAAATCTGAAGGCTACACCGTTCCATTTCACAGCCTCGCACTTCCGGCCTTTGAAGGACCCACGTAGACCGTGTGAAGGCCGGGTCCTTCGAAGGATGCGGCCTAGGAATTGGGACACAGCTATAGTGATGATCTGCACATCTATCCAACATCCAGTGTTTAGTGGGTTAGGTTGAGGTCACTGAGCGTCTAACTCGTCCTCGATTTTTAGTAGATGCACTGAGGGTATCATTTTGAAAACCCTAGGTGTCTTCCTTCTCGAGTTATTGCATTCACAAGATTTTCATAAAACTTCAAAAATGACACAAACTGAGGCATTCACGCAACCCTTACCGCCCGCCTGCCCAGAGGGGTGACGACAACACCTCATCAGCCTTTTATGGCTGAGGGTTAAAAAACTGTTGAAACAGGTAAACCTGAATGGTTATGAAATATAGCCAATGGTGTATTCATCACAAACGCAAAGGATTAAAATGTGTAGTGTTAGAAATGTGTAATCATAATACTATCATTTTTACTAAACTAGAAGTAAACACATTTTTCCCAGCACTGGGCAAAAACATTAGATGACAGTATCTGAAAACTGGTATCTGATCAAAACAGATTATTGGATCTGTTCAACATTCACGTTCCACGGTTCTGAGACAAAGCAGAAAAATTAATGTTTATTGGTTTACTTCTTCTGTGAGTTTATATAACACATTCAGTCAGCAGCTCTATAACGGATGGTACACTGTTATAACATTAACTTCTCTGGGGAAATGCCTGTTGACATTCCTTGTTTGTAATAAGCCTTGTCTTGGCTGGCTCCAGTCATGGGGTTACACTATTCAATAAAATCTCTGTTTGCTGAGCCAGAGACTCAACCACTAGTTTATATCCAGGGTGACAACATTATCATTTCATTTTCTGCCTGTGCAGTTCACCTTTGGCCTGTGATTTAGAAGTAATCAGTGAAATAAATCAGCGAACTGTTAATCACAGCCTGATTGTATTTTTCTAGCATCTGATGGCTTTGACAGAGCTATTACATTATCAGATATGAAAACTTATTTGTACCATCATTCTCCAAGGTTATGTTATCTACTCTTTATATACCGGTGCTTAAAATGACTTCAAGGTGAATCAGATTTCATTTAGATTAGCTTTCATTAGCTTTCAAGTATGCACCGGTGATGGTTCGTTTTGTGCGCTTTTTGCTTTACATTTAAACTAAATTAGAAGCAAATCCTAAAGCTTCTTTTTTCTTTTCTTTAGTCTGACTTTACTATGAGTATAATCCAGTTACAGTGTACTATAGTTTAAATATCTTTTTAAGTTGTAAATTTCAAATGCTTTTTGAATTTCCACTATTATTCAGATCCTCCAAAACACTTGCACTTAGTGAAACTTTGTGAAACTGGTAATACAGTTAGCCTTGTTTTTTTCATTGTTTTCATACTGTTGTTTGCCAAAGTTAACACATACGTTATTAAAATGTCAAAGTTATTGATGCTCATTTTGAAAAATATCCAGTTAATTTGACCTTTTGTGTTTCCTGATGTAGTTTATGTTTATTGGGTTTATTAGGGCATTCTGTGCGCTTGTTGTTGTCTTCTTGTTCTTCTTTCTGGCCTTAGCTGTCTGGATAGTAATGCTAGGTAAAAGCAGCGCTGGTAGGCAGGCTGTGGTTTTCTTTCCCTTACACTGCCAACAGTGCACTTTTTTTTTTTCTCCAGTGGAATAAAATGATACTGGAAGTTCACGTGAACTCCACAAGACCATAAATATCAGTTGTATTACTGTGTTGAATTACGGACTTTTGACAAATCTTTTATTTTGGAGTGAACATGGCCTGAAGCACAGATGCTGAGCAACATGGGAATAAATCAAACCACAAGGGTCAATAAATCCAATTACTCTTCAATTAAATGCTGGAACAAGTAAGATGTGTAATTTGTGAAACCATGGATCAATGGTGACTGATGGTGCAATGTGCAGCGGTCTCTGAAACAAAGCATGTAGACTTTTAATGTGAAACAGCTCCAAGAAATTTCTTTCTTTTTTTTCTTTTTTTTATAAAAAGGAAAACATACACATTCTACTTTCTGGAAGGTTGTAATGTTCAGTGTAACACTTTTTATATCCAGCAAATGGAGCTTTTAAAAGGAAATGCACTGCGCTATACTATTCATATGTACTATAAAATTGAAGATGAATATCCTATATAAATGGAAGGATGAGGTTTTTAACAAACAAATGATACCAAAATTGATCAGACTTATTATGTTGTCTGCCAACAAGGTTGTGCTATCAAATCCACCCACCCAATGCAATGCAAGGTACATTTATTAAGTACAAACTGTAATAAAAACGTCAAATTAAGTCACAGGTGGTTTAAAGTAGTGAAGAAAAAATTAACAATGGTAGCCCGAAATAAGGGACAATAGTACAATCTCAGTTCATGATAAAAATCTAGTGAAGGGAAAGCTACATTTACTTTAGTGCAGATGGACTATCTCTGCGTCATCAAATGTTCAATCTGTTTCTGCTCACATGACAGAAAGGAAAGTCTGTGAGAAGAGCATTGGTATGTTGAAGATTTTCAGTTGGCTTCTGTCATCTATATTAAGCTTAAATGCAGTTTCAGTGTTTGAGAACAACCTTGTCTCATTTATAGACTGCCTGTGTCTATGTGCGACCCCAATCCCCACCTTACTAACGTATACAGAAAATGTAATCAGTGACTGGATAATGTTCTGGGTCAATGAACTTGCTTAGAGACGGCTAAGTCATCTGCCTGCCGTTTTGAACTGTAGCACCAGAGTTAGGCTTAAGCAACAAAAGCACTAGCGTTAAATTACCGAAAAGATATAATTTAAATAACACACTGTGCCTCAACTCGCTATGCACTTGTTCTGTATTAATACTGAGATATATAGGTTGTTTTTCCACAATTCTTACAACTATTACCTATAAGCTGTATACTAAATTTTGAGCTGTACACTCAAAATTTTCTGGTTAATGTATTTAAGTTGTATTAAAAAAAAAATACTGTAACCAGTGATGTTATTTGAATGTTGAGTTCCTCCAATATTATTTTATTATTAATTGTTAAACTATTGTTGAAAGTCACAAATAATTAGAGTGGTTCAAAGGAATTTTGTGCTCATTTATGAGATATGTAAACTATAGGGAAGTATGGTAATTCAAAATAAAGAATAATGTTAGCTAATGTTAAGTGTGAACTAACTAAATATCTTGTTAGTGAACATTTAATTGTAATGTTCAGGATCACATTGTTGAGACAGGACTCAGTCATTTAGCTTTACCTTTTCACTTCTTGTGGGCAGTAAATATCTCTAGTAATGGCCATTCCTGACATTTATTTAAACACACTTTGATTGGGGAAATAACACTGATAAGTAGGCTGATAAAAATGTCTTGTCTTTTCCATAAATGACCTTTGCATTTAATTTCCCTTCAAAAGTAATTATACAGCTTCAGATAGGCAATTGTCCTAAATGATCAAAACCCCTGGGCTCACTGCACAGGGGTTTTATGGAACTTTGGAATTTGTTAGCAACGAGAAAAGATGTTTTCAAACTGGCCTCTGTTCAGAGTCACCATTAAGTGAAAAAAGAAAATAGTGTGAATTTAACAAAAAAAAGTGTGTGTCTGTGTGTGTTTTATCGTTGCCACCAGTTTTGATTTAATTTTGAGTCACTGTTTAGTATTCATGTAGTTTTGTGTTCCTGTCTTGATTTCCTTGTATTCCACAGCAAGTCTGATTTTACATTTTTGTTTTATTTTAGTCCAAGTGAAAAAAAATTGCGATTTTCATTGTGTTTTGTTTCGTGCTTTAAGTTCTTCATCCTAGCTTCCCTTGTGTCTGTATCATTTTAGTGTGTTCTCATGTCTCTGTGTTGAATAGTTGAATCCTCTTGTCAATTAATGTTGTACTTTAATAGTCAATTGTCTCTTTTGTCTAGCTTTGAGTTACCCTTATTACTTTATGCATATAAAAAGTCCAGTCCAGTTGGATTTGATGTTCTGTTTGCTACCTTTAATAAAGGTTCGATTTTTGTTTGCTGGTATCCTGCATGTCATTTAAATGCAAAATACAAACATCAGTGCAAAGCCCGAGTCTTTCCACCCTCTGCTAATTAAATACAGTAGTTTATATATATATATATATATATATATAATTGAACACCAATTCTTGAATGTCTGGGACAGAGACAAAAAAAAAGTCTGATTAACGGTAGCAAGATGTACATTTTTGTTAATTTTTTTTTTCTCTTGGGGGGGTTGTTGTTGCATTTTTGGAATTTTGGGTCTTCCAAAGACAGGCAGAGTTTAAATGATAATTCTAAAGTGGCTGAAGGTGTGGACATAAGAGTGCATGGTTGTCTCTTTGTGTTATTCCTGAGATGGACTGGTGACCTGTGCAGGGTGTACGCCTTATGACAGGTGCAGACCAAGCATGAAGCATGAATTTGTGGATGGATAATGCAGCTCAAACAAAAACAGGGAAAACAGACAGCCTGGATGGATTTTTTTTTTCTTTTGTTAAATATATTGTATAAATATGGAGATGTAAAAACTATTTTACAGGGGGTTTGCTGCGACACATAATTTTTAACTGACACATATTTAAATAAATAAATAGAAAAATTGCCACAATTAATAAAATACATACCACAGTGTTTTCCACCCATCATCCATCCATCTATTCTCATCCACTTATGGTTCCATTTTTCATTTTTTTACATTTTAATTTAATTTACTTACCACTAAGGGACAATACCTAACACTGAATCAGACTTTATCTGCGACAGTCTGCTACATTTTCAAGTATAAATTCCAAATGTCTTGAGACAAACCTTTAAGATGGAAAAGTTGCTCCTCAGGCTGCTGGTTTTAATTTTGCTCGATATCACCAATGTCTTTTCTGCACACAAAAGAAATTAATAACCTGACAAAGTAGAAAGTTTTTTTAACAACTTCAGTGGTCCTTGTTACTGACCTGAAACAAATAAGCTTTTCAGACACTTCTGTCAATGTCTGCCGCATGTGTGTCAGGAGGGGTTTACTTGCATGTCTTATGCTGTGAAAAATCCAGTTCACCTTCACACAAGCTTAGTGCTCACACTGTCACCATTAACAGCTCACCACTGCTTTACTATTACAGCATCTTTTGTCTCTCAAAATATCATACATGTAGCAATGCAGTGGTTTGAATAATACTACTTGAAAAACCTTTTTTTATGTCATTGTGCTGGTTGCCTGCTTGTTAACAGTTCCTTGGTGTGTACCTTATGTTTTATCCATTTTACTATATTTATATTATTGTATTATTTTTATTTATTTATTTATTCTGCTCGGGTAGCTTTTTGTGTAATAGAGTCATCCATAATTTATCCTTTGTTTTGATGAATGCAATGATTTGTAGGCAGGTTTAAGTCTGTTTCTGGTTTTGTTGCTCCACCACAATATTTACAGAGTTGGGATCATCGTTTTCGTAGATGTAGAGATGCTTGACGATTATTCGTAAGTTGCATTTTCACTATCATTCTTATCGTTTTGTTTTTGCATGTCTTCTATTCACCACCTCATTTCATATTTATTATAATCACTTCATTTCAAAGCACATCCAATTCTTTTAAAAGTACTTTTTAATTTAGAGCTGCTTAAGGTTTTCAGTGATTTTAATTTGGGAACCTTCAATTATAGTTCTTTAAAAAGCTAGAAGTTTAATTTCTCAGAGTCCCCCAAAACAGTTCAGTGCTGAGGGCACTATATTCATGACTGGTAACGTTGGTAACGCCAGGTAATTCTGTTTCTGTGATGTACTGTGGTGAGTTTATGGTCTGCTTGTGCTATTAAAAAAAAAAAAAAATCTGTTGAACTGGACAGGGAGCACTCTGGGAAAGAGTGTCAACAAATTTAACAGCAAAACACAATTATGATGTTTGAAACTTGACTTCCCACCTACCAAATCACATGTTGGTGCACAGTTTAATTTAGTAAAGGCCTTGCTGACAGTAAAGCAGAATATTCAGTGATGTAAATCTAACCTGTCATTGTCACCTACAAGTGGGTGTATAATTGCCTTTCTGTTGGGAAATTGCATTCATGCAGATATTAAAGTGTGAAGTACATACATAACATTTATTCACTATCAATGATACATATAATCAGGAACTAAAAAAAAGTGCAAATTAAATTATTATTTAATACAAAATAAATACCAAAGTTGCAGCTTTTGATGCCAGATGAATTTGCTGATTCAAACCCATTGACTCCCAAGTTGGAGCCAAATTCCCAGTTCAAGCATAACAAAATGACTGACATGCTGAGAAGGCGGACTCGCTGCTCTATCAGAGATCTCAGGGCCATTATAAGCTTTCAAGTAGCACTTAGAGAATTATTTTCCTGTAAAAAGTAGATGATCAGACAATGGACCCTTCTGACAACATCATGTAACATCAGAATAATGGTTGCATTTGTTTTGTAAAAACTGACAAAGGCAGGATAGACTACAACACCAAAACACTTCATGCTGTTCTGTGTAGATATTTATTTTCAGTCTTGTGTGATTGTTACAAATAGAGAAATACTTTATAAGACAATAACAACAGAAATAATTTTTCTCAGTCTGTGAAATCAGTGGCTCACTGATGATTAACATAAAATTAATTTTGTAAGTTAGAGTCAACAAGGTCTGAACTGTGTTATGGAGAGTTTTTAAACTATAGACAGACTAAAAGTCATCGTATGTAAGCCTCTGTCATATAGATTTTGACAATGCATAATTAAATATTATGAAGATGGTTGAAATTTCAAGAAAAAAATTAAAATGTTGAGAAAAAAATCAAGAATAAAATTTTGACTTTAAAATGTGATAATTCTTATCTTTTCCTCTATGTGACCCTAATATTTTGTAAATGAAAGATATTTTATTTCTGTATTTTTCTATAATAAAGGATCTGCAGCTTTCTGATTCATGAATATAGGGCCCTCGGTGCAAAAAGTTGTGTTGTGCATATGTGTCATGGCGGATGTGTCACATGGCCAAATCATTTAAAGACAAAATGTTTGAATACTTCAAAAGACATTGCTCTGCTGTGTACTGTACTGTATTACTGTGAAGTCGCTCAGTCAACTCTCATCAAAAACTTTATGACCCTGCAGTATTTTCTTCTTTTTTCCTTCTCCACACAGGACTCTGGGAGGCATCCAGAAGAGCCTTTGAACCCAACTGAATATATGAGCTACCAACGTGTCTGCAACATGGAACAATTCCCTGAGTCTCAGCCTGCTCCTGCTTACCCTCCTGTTACTTTCCTGCCTCAGCACCCTTACACTCAGCACCCCTCCAACGAGCCCATGTACTCCAACACAAGCTTCCCCACCCACGGCCCTCGAGCTCCATTCACTTTCCCAAAGGAGCAATCTGTGTGACATGCCACGTAACTATTATCTCAGCAAGAGGCAAGATCATAGTGCCACAAATGCTTCATGAAAAACAAAGCTCTGCTGAACAGATGTGCATCTATCCCCACCTTGCTTCTGTTTCCTCTATAGGTTTAAAACACTCGTGGGCTTCCCCCTGCCATATGAAAGTGTCTGTCAATCCCCTGTGTATTGTGTGCTCCTTGCTCCACTGAAGCTATAGGACCCCAGTTATCTCGTGATGTTAGCATCGTCGCCACCAGCTTCTCTCTTCCACCACTTAATCCTTTACCCTTCACATGTGCCCACTCATCCTGTTTGCTTTTTATTGCCTCCTCACCTTTGAATATTTTGGGTTTTGCCAACTGTCTGTACAGAATATGCCACTCAAAATGTTTTCTCTATTTTTTTTTTCTACATCTCCCACAGTGGTAGTGACCTTTTATAGCAATGTGGTTCTTTTGTTTGTATTCTGTTTGTCTGTCAATCATATGCTTGCTTCTTTGAAAGTCATATACTATAATGTATGTGTGATCAGGTGTTTACTGGTGGACTAAAAACATATAAGAAATGCCATTTAATTTGTAAAACTAATTATCAATCTGTAATGACATGGACTACCCCTTTAATGACAGTTAATGACTGGCTTGTTATGTGAAGAGGTGAATTGGCAGTCTTTCAACTGGATCCTTCATTGCTTTTCATAATTACTTTTGCTGTTATGAAGTTTGACTGGCTATTCCGGACTGTTAGAAGAGAATGTTATCCTCATTAGCTAAGAAGAAAAACAAAGGGCTCGAGATCCAACAGTACCTACTTTCTGCTCACTCTCCATGTCTCATTATCCTTCCCTTCAGGCTACTGTTATTTTCATTATCATCTACCAGTAGTTGCCAAAGACATAGTTTTGCTTAGTTTTTTTGTCCATTTGCTTTCATGCTAGCATTTACATTAAAATTATCTGAAGGGAAGTAAAAACATACTTGATTGGCAACTTGCTACACTTTCCCAGTTTACATTATCGTTTTACCATATGCTGTATTATTCATATCTTTATATGAAACCGTGTTCAGAGGTTGGTTTGAGGTTCATTACTTCATGGGTCCATTCCCAGATAGCAGATGCATTTGGGCCTAATCTGGATGACCTTTTGTCACTTAAGGCTCACTGATGGCACTACCAAGTATTGTGTAGGACAGATATGGCCCAAAAATCATGAGCCAGGCTTGGCACAGGTTATAGTAAATATCGTGCTCAAATGTCAAGACAAACCTGACCCCTGGATCACATAAAGTAAACCTGAGGTAGATTTGAGGCAGGCAGGCTCATTCCTGAATGAATGAAGTCAGTCAAGGTCAAAAATGGTCCATAAAAATCTGCAAATGTGGGCCACATTTGGACCAAATATTCCTTGCTATCTGGGTTGTGTTTGTTCAGAGTTATCAACTAACTGGTGCAGGTAAAAGGTGAAGACAATCACATTCTTGGGTTGTCCTGGGGAAAAAAAAAATCATGGATAAAGTGAAAAGGCTTTTTCAAGGACAGCCCACCCACTTAACATATTTAAATATTTTTTGAATATGATTTGTACTAATATAACCTAAATAAGTTTGAATCAATCTAAGAAACAGAACTGAAGATAAAAGCTTGCTACTGTATTTTTTTAGAGAATGCTCAGTTATGTATGATTGCACCCCATGTATTTTCATAGTCCATTTTACACTGTTACTTTCAGACCATACATAAGCTAATATGCTTGACGAGCCAATTTCAGGATACTGCCTCCTACACACAAGCCCTCTAGACACAGAAAATCAGCATAAACTGAAAGTTCACATTTTTTGCCATGTCAGATATACGTTTGGAAAAAAAAATAAAGAATTGAAAATACTTGTGTTTGTGCTCGATGTGAAAAAAAAAAAAACAAACCCTTGAGGTGTTGAAGGTAATTTAGTGTTTACTCTTAATGGTGATGGTAAATGGAATAGAGTAAAACTTGTGAGACTTTCTCCTGTGCTCACCTTGTTGTCTTGCAATGGCTTGATATGTGTGCTAGCATTTAGTTTAAGCAGTGGTATCTGGTTTGAACCACTGAAGGAGTTTGTTATCGCTGTACCTGCTGTGAGAAAAGACACTTACACACATCTTTGTCTTTTTGTGACACATTTAGTCTTCAAGAGATCCTTCCTTTTTATTATTATTATTATTATTATTGATAAGTACTACTATTTACTATATAATATGCTAGAAATTGGGCTTCACATCTATAAAAAAAATATATACAATTTTACTCTCTTCCTTTTAGATGTCCTGACAATGATTGCCATGTTTGTTTTAACCTTTTGATTTGTGTTTTGTAAGACTGGAACATTTTATTTTATTAATATTTTTATTTTTTACAATTTACAATATTAATGTACAGTAAAGGAAGCCTACATCACATTTCTTTTGACATTCATTGCACATTTGTGGAAGAGTAGAACCCAAATAAACATTAAGATTATAAGCTCTTTTGACTGAAATAATGAAAGAAAGTTGAACAGTTTAACCTGTTTTTGTTTTATTCGTTTTTAGGGTTATGTTTGATGTAAATATTAACAATGTATCTGATGTGTGGAAAAAAAAAAACTCATGCAATTTAACATTAAAGTTCACAAACTACACATTATTGCTGTAGTTATTTCTGTTGTGTCTGTTGCCAGTGCAATGCATTTTTTTTAGTGTTTAACTGTCACTTATACAATTTGGGGATGAGGAGAGGCTGCAGCCTACAGTTCTGGGGCGAGAGGCAGGGAACATGCTGGATAGGTTACCGGTTAATAGCAGGGCCAGCACTGAGAGACCATATCCACACAACTTTCAATATAATCACCAATTAACCTAACATGCATCTTGCTGGACTGGACTGAATCCATGTAGGCACTGGGAAAATACACAGGCTCCTCACAGAAAAGCCCTAACCAATCAGGAAGTTTCCTCACCTTAGTGGTGAGAAAGAAAGAAAAGAAAGAGAGCCACTAAGGGTAAAAAAAATCTCTGAGCTGCACTGGTTTCCAGACCTTATGATAGTATGTGATTGTAGTGGTCTAATAGTGCAAGATAGGGATCCTGTCATGCAACTTTGACTTTGAGTCTGTTGGCTAGCTTTATGGATGATTCTGTCTTACCGTCATTTTTCCCACAGTCTGCTGAATCTCTGGAATTCTTGAGATGTACACTGAGATCCATTATCTGAGGTTTTAAGTTTCTTTATCACGGTAGTAGACTTTGTGTCTGGTTAATTGTCTATTGCTCGAAAATCTTGGTAGTAGTCTACACTGATGAAGTAGTCTCTGTTGTCAAATGAAAACAAATCCAATCCCATCTTTGCCCATGGGCTGCTTGGCATTTTACATGGGAGGAGGGTTTCTTTTGGTTGTTTGTTGTCTACCACTCTGAAGATATCACACTTGGTTGTATATGTCTTCATCTGGTTATTCATGCCATGTTAGTAGATGCATTCTCTAGCTTCCTTCCTAGGCATCTTCCCACACCAAGATGTGAGGTATAAATCTCACATCTTGGTGAGATCATATAAATCGAGATATAAATGATAACTGAACTTTCTCCATACATTATCAGGCTTGACAGCACGTTCACATCTGAATACTATCCTGTCTTGCAAATAAAGTATGGCCTTATTTCACTTGTTGTTCTTAGTTTATCTTTTAGCCATCCCTGCTGTATCCTTTGAATGAGAATCTGCAGTGTATTATCCTCTTTGGTAGCAGTGTAGATTGTGTGGAGCCTGTCCTGAGAGATTGGTTGATAGACCTAATTAATGGTGGACATTTAGGAAGATATGCTCTGCTCAGAGTGTCTGCAAGGATGTGGTGTACGTATCATTTCCTGATACGTACACCACATCCAAGTCATAGTTTTGAATGCATAACATCATTTTTTCTGAATTTTTTTAGGAGCACTCAGTTGTGGCTTTCTCACTATGGCCTCTAACAACTTATGGCCACTTTAAATGATAACTTTGCAGCTATATGTTTACTGGTGGAACTTTTCCATTTGAACATGGCGTCGCTCTGTGTCTTTGAATGTTCTGCTTGCAAAAACAACAGGCTTACCCTCCTGCAGAAGTGCTCCACCCAAACCTGTGTCTGAGGCATCAAACTGCACTATTAGTTTGATACACTTGCTTTTTAAGATTGGGCTTAAAACTTTAATTTTTGACAAAGGATATAGTTAGAGCCAGATCAGGTGACTCTAAGGTCATATGATTGTTGGGGTTTTCTCTGTTTTCTCCATATTATTGTCAGGTCTTTACCTTACAATAGCAAGCACCTTGAGGTAACTGTTGTTGTGATTTGGTGCTGTATAAATATAATTGAACTTGACTGAAATTCTCATGTTGTGATGAACACTTTCAGCCACAGTTTCTGTGTGTTAATTGCCTCAGCGCCTTGTGGTGACCAGAGAGGTGTGGGCAAAACTTGGTTAGGTAATCCGCCATACCCAGCAGCCTCTGGACCCCTTCCACATCTGTTGGTTTTGACATCTGTTGGTTTTGGCATCTGTCATGCACTTTTGCCATGTCTGTTTTTAGTCCATCTGCCTTCAGGAGGTGTCCTATATATGTAACCTCCTTTTGTCTCAGTTTAAACTTGTCTGCATTCAGTTTGATGTTCTTTTGCCTATATCAGTTTAGCTACAGTCTCAGTTTTCCACCATCATCACATTCAGCTTCCTCTTGCATTTCTCTTTGTCTTATGATCAGCACCTCATCTGCAATAACGTACAACCCAGGCAGTCCTCTAGCGCTTCTGTCAGTTTTCTCTGAAAGATCTCAGGAGCTAGACTTATACCTATTGGTATTCTCAGCTATCTGTAGCAGCCACATGGGATGAAGACTGGTGTAAGGTAGCTGGACTCATCCTCTTACTTGATATGCCAGAACCCACTTTTGACATCACATACTGTAAACACATTGGCTTTGGAAACATTTGGAAGCTGGGAATATATCCTTCAGCGGTTGGTAATAAGAAGTGTCTGCACTTTAAAGCCTTGCTTAGGGGCCTTGGACCAATGCATACCCTTGATCAGCTGTTCTGTTTTTTCATCATAACTATTCCACTGATCCAGTCTATGCAGCATTAGCTGAAGTGGCGATCCCTCCGCACAGAACATCCTACAGTTCCTCCTTCAGCAGCTCCATCATGGCAACTGGAACATTCAACAGCTGTGCAGGTTTCACTGCATTGTCTACCTCTACCTTATGTTCTCCCTCAAGACATCCATCACCAGTGAGCACATCAGCCTATTCTGCTATTATTTATCCCATTAACCATGGTCAATCTGTGGGCCTTTCTGGTGTAACCATGCTATCTGTTTTATCAGAATGTTTTGCAGTGTACCTTTAAAAAGTTTCACAGCATTAGTCATTTGTCAATTATTGGAACAAAACCTTCATTGGCCACCACCTGAAACTTCAGTTGAGACATTTTGTGGTTTCTTGGATTTCTTTAAAAAAAATCAATTTTAACATTATCAGTACAATTTTGGTATATTCAAGCTTTGTGTCAGGTTTGAGCAAGCTAATTGGAATGACGCAAGTACTGTAGCACTGCAGACTATTTGGAAGTTCACAACATTCTTCCCCGGGCGTATTCCTCCTAAAAGTGCTATTCGCTTGTTTAGTGTTGACTGAATTGACATTATTTGTCACTGCTTCAGTAACTTTGCTTTTCTCAAATGATTTCCTACAGTATCAACACTACACCATGTTGCTGGTTTGTCTCTGGCTTGCTGTGGCTCACCACCTGTACCGAGATTTTCTTTGCAGGGTTGCAAAGCTGATTTCGGGAGATTTGGTTTTGTGGGCAATAGCATTCTGGTATGGTGGACTTTCAGGCTCTCCATACTGATGCTTACTCTTCTCCTCCGGTGGAGTCAGTGTTATGCTATATCCTGTCTCATATTCACAACACAGTCAATAACCACTGCCACGATGTTGTATTTTCTCCTCTACAGAATTTTTGATTCTTACCCACACTGAGCAACCGCTTTGTTAAACTTGTCAGACACATGTCTGTAATACATTGCTTAGCCTGCGTACTCAACTAGTGCAACCACAAAACATGGCAATAGAGATAGACAGATCCACTTAAACATATACTTAAATAATAGTTTCTATTGTCACAAATATTTACCTTAATGCCAGTATGCTAGTGTTATAAGCTAATCAAATTAACTGTTGTTCACTGTTCTTATAATATAAATATTCAGTATATCAGCTTTCTAATCAATTACAAAAATGACAAAGACGTCATACAAAAAAACTATAGTGATTTTTTTTTTTTTTGGTAAGAAAATCACAGACTGAAAACC
>VVHJ01063567.1:42222-62101 GCA_015107715.1 Tylochromis polylepis | reverse complement strand
AAACGTCAAAAAAAAAAAAAAAAAAAAAAAAAGGGCCCCCCCCCCCCCCCAAAAAAAAAAAAAAAAAAAAAAAATTACGTGTAAAGACATTTAATCTTGTAGCGAACCCTGAGCTACCTGTAGCACACGAAGGCATGCCGAAATTCGATATTGTAATTTGGTGCATTAATACACATTAGGAAAGCTACCTGTATTTATCTTTTTTTATTTTGGTGAGATTCAATTGCACAAAGGCGCCTTCTTTCATTCTGTCCTTACGCTTTTGCTTAATCTGGTAAAGTAACATTAGCAAGTATGTTGTTGGACTGGAGTGAACGAGTCATACTGTGATACAGTGGTCGGACTTATGCACACAATGACTCCACTTAAGCGGTTTCTTTGTAAAATAAAAATACTACTGGGGTGCCAGGTTGAGTTAAAATCTCATCAGGATGTATTTCGAGTTCAGTCTGTGCAAGTTACTACTTATGCTTGGGTTAAAAAAAAATAAAACTACTACAACTTGAAACTGGACAGGAGTATTGGCCCCATTTAAACCACTTAAAAGACAGTTGAAGTCATATCGTATAACCGAATTGAATAAAAAAACCAAAAAAACCAACTTTCAATTACTATCTGTAGTATAGTTGCAAGAGATTTTTTTTTCTTTGATGAAAGAAAAAAAAGAAAAGAAAAAGCTAGTTTAGGATAAAGATAAATAAAAAAAATCGAAACAAAAACAAAACAAAAAGGTCTGAACCCCTGAATCCTGCAATAAGGGGATCTGGTGTCACTACAATGCTATTTGGGGTATTTTGCTTGCAGGTTTTGAATCTAGTTGTGAAGCAGGATCGCTGAGAAAGTTGCGCTAACTGACATAGCCTGGCTGATTTATCTGCAGCCGATCTATTAGTATCGCAATTTATAACGGTTGATAAATTAAAATTGAAAGAGTAAAGAGCCTGCTGAAACACCCTTCAACTATGTTATGAGCGTTGATGTTGCATAATTCGTCCACCAGAGGGCGCTCTGCAACTTCCCTGTTGGAAACGAATACAAATACTACAAGTAATCCAAACTGAGCGTGAACGAGTAAATAAATAACTACATATTATAAAAGTTAGGGAAATCTGTTTATGTTTAGTGTGTCTGAAAGAAAATAAAAATTTCAGCATGTTGGATTTTTAAATAATTGACTATCTGTATTTGTAACAGTCCTAATATTCCTGTTTCCATCAGACTTTACTGGGTGATAACCTTTAGCCTATGTAACCCAGCAGGATAGAGCTCTTCCAGGAGCCAGTGCGCTCATTCAGACCTCTGTGCATCTATCTATCTGGGATAGTGTGCAATATTAAATAAAACAATGGGCAATGATTTGGGAATAATATAACAGAAAAAATATCAAATTTGTAAACGAAGACTTTTCATTATTTCATGAAGGTTAATTTGATGGTATCCTCTCTTATAACAGCAGTACATAAACATCTGGCAACTGAGGAGACAAGTTGTTTGATTTTTGGGATTTTAGCTGCTCAACAGTCCTGAGTCGTCTTTGTCGTATTTTCTAAATCATCATGCTCCAGATGTTTTCAGTTGGTGACAGTTCAGCACCTGGGCTCTTTTGCTACAAAGCCGTGCTGTTGTATTAGCTGCAGTATTTAGATTACCATTGTCATGTTGAAATATGAGAAGGCCATCCCTGAAAAAGACATCATCTGGATGGAAGCATATACCCTTCAGCACTGAAAGGTATATACGGGTTTAGCCTTCCCAGATGCGCAAGTTGCCTTTGCACATATGCACACACATACCATCAGGGAAGCAGGCATTTGACCTTAGTGCTGATAACAAGCTCGTTGGTCCTTTTCTTCTTTAGCCCAGAGGATGTGGCGTCCATGTTTTCCCAAAAAGAATTTCAAATTTCGATTCATCAGAACAGTTTTCCATTTTGCCTCAGTCGATTTTAATTAAGCCCAGAGAAGACGGCAGCATTTCTGGATCATCTTCTCATGTGACTTCTTCTTAGCATGCTAGAGCTTTAACCTGTATTTGTGGATGGCACAGGAACTGTGTTCACAGACGTATTCTTGAGCCCATGCAGTAATTTTTATGACAGAATCATTGATTCATTAATGCAGTGCTGCCCGAGGACCCAAGGATGATGGGCATTCAAAATTGTCCCTTGTGCACAGAGATTTCTCCAGATTCTCTTTGTGGAGATTGGTGAACTTCTGCCAATCTTTACCTCTGAGAATCTCTGCTTCTCTAAGATGCTCTTTTTGTACCCAGTCATATTACTGATATGTTGCTAATTAACCGAATTAGTTGCATAATGACCATCTAGCTCTGGCATCAATTTTGAGCTAGATGCTCAAATATAGTGATGAAGAAATGAAAGAAGAAATGATTCATGCATCTGTCTGGCTTAAAGACATGAAATAAATTACAATAAAACCAAAACATGTGTATCTGCCACATTGATATTAGTATTGTCCCAGAATTCTACAGTCACTGCATTTGTAGTACGTAGGCTCATTTTACGCTGCCATGCACTCTTCACACTACAGCTGATGTTCTTTTTTACCTTGTGAGATCTGCTACTTTGGTACAAAACAATCAGTACTTTATGTTTTTAGTTAGAAGCGCCTTTGAAATTCAATAACAGTCTGAGAGAACCATCTTTCATGCTGGGCCATGAATTCTGATACTTAACTAAGAGATCTGTGAACGTCCTACATCAGTGTCATTAACACTTGTGACTCTTTTTTTTTCTAAACAGCATAAAAGAAGCAGTCACTTTCATCAATGCAATTGATGTGAACAAGTTCTCCAGACTGATCTCCCGCATCATACAGAAGCTTCATCTGAAGGTATGGAGACTGCACAATGTTATCTGTGCCAAAGACGAGAGGCTTCGCAGCAAAGCTGTCGTGCCAGAGAGAGCAGTGCATGCATAAAGATTTACTGGAACATCGCTCACACTTAACTCTAATGAATGCACACGCAGACCTGGATCTGTTAATCTTTCTGGTTTGTCACAAGGTTGACTCGTCAAGCTAAGTGTTTTATTCAAGGGGCTGTTTGCCTGGTTTCTTTATGTTTTTGAAATGCTAATGGGAGGCAGTGCAACTTTTTAAAATAATAATATTTAATGCAATAGACGGTTTGACGTGTAACAACAGGTGAGCACATCATTTAATGTGCTTATACTGCAATTCAGCCTAGCGGATAAATTGTTTTATTGATATTTATGAAATTAGAATGAATATTTTAAGTCATTGTCAGTTTATGCTTTGTTTTTAATTAGTACAGTAGTATTTTTTTCAAACCTCAGTCTATCCATGACCTAGCATCCATATTAAATAAAGACTAGGGGCTTTATTTACTTAACTGGTGGCACAGTGGTACAGTAGTTAGCACCACTGGCTCACAGGCCCAGAGAGAACTTGCAAAAGAAGTGTTCAAACCTGTGACATTCTTGCTGTGTGGGTTATGTCCATGTACTCTGGCTTCCTCCAAAGCCATGTTCATGTTAGGTTAACTGGCAATTCTAAATTGGCCGTAGGTGTGAATGGTTGTCTCTCTGTGTTAGCCCTAATAAACTGGCGACCTGTCCAGGATGTACCTCCCTTCTTACCCTATGACTACTGAGATAGGACATTGGCTTTAGCCACTATATGACCCTAAATTGGATAAGTTGAAGAAAGCGGATTGACAAGGACTTAACTTTGGAAATTGTGATACTGCAATATTGCATATTCTGCTTTAAAAATATCCAAAATAAAAAGAAAACTATAATAAAAATCTGTTTGTTGACTGAACTGACTGTCACTCATGAGTGGCAGCAGAGGAGCAGTGCGCAGCAGAGCATGAGTATGAGTAACATGAGTACAATACTGTATGAATATAAGCTCCTTTCAAAGAAAACCTTTGTTGTTGTCAGACTTGTCAGATTAACACTGACACCCACATACTTTGTTTTAAAGCTAATTCTGAAAATGTTTTGATTGTCAAGCAGACAGTGGCTTTTCGTTCATATATTTAGTTCCTTCAAAACAGTTATTCTTTCAGGATGCTTTTACATTACAAAGTATTTTTTTTCTACACAGGGAGAGCGGACGTTCAGTGAGGAAGAGGAGGAAAAACTCCAGGCTGCTCTCTCATTGGATAAAAACGCTCTCAACCTAGTCTTGGAAACTTCTGCCTTTATACTAGAGCAAGTGAGTGGTCATCAGACATCCTTTGTTACAGCTGTGTTTATCTTGATAAGCTGGACTTTCTTTTTGCTAGTTTGAGAATATTGTATAATTTTAAGCGCGCAGCAGTGGCCATTAAACATGATGGAGAAGACAAAATAAGAAATAGGTTTTGTGTGGTGGTGAACAAAGAAATGACTTGAATCCACTTAGATATGTTGCTGCAGTGCAGATAGAAAAGTTTCTGTACATTTAAATGTGTTACTGTTGTTTTCCCTTGTTGTATACATCATACAGGTGTATTTATTTAAGAAAGATAAATAAAAGCGCGATAAGAGAGGTCTTCTGTACAGTGACATTATGCAGGTTCACCAAAGTCGCGTGACTAGACACGTTTACAAATTTCTACATAGTTTTTCCTGCAGTGCACATAAAAAGTGACTAAAATGATGCACAGCACTTATTTTGCATATTCTTAAATATCATAATATGAGGAGAAATCTGCTATAAGATTCGCATGGTGTCTGTACTGTAGCTTTTGAATCACATAGTGAGCCTATTTCTCCACCTGGGGTCACTGTTGTGTTGTGAATAGCTGCATTTCCAATGTTGTGTTTGGTGTTAGAGTAAATGGATTGCGCTTTTATAACTAACTGTACAATAACTCTATAAAGATTAATACATTTTATGCTAATTAAAACATCCTGTCCTCTTCTCTCGTCACCTTCACTAGGCAGTGTATCATAACGTAAAGCCGGCCTCTTTGCAACAACAGCTGGAGATGGTCCATCTAACCCCAGAGAAGGCTGAGGTGTTCTCTCAGACCTGGGCAACTACTGGACCCGAACTGGTGGAGAAGCTGAAACGTAATTTGTTTGCCCCGAAGAAGGTACAGACTAAGGTTTTTTTGTCCTCGTTACCATCAGACTGCTTATTTTTATTTAGCAGAATACACACAGCAAACCATTTCCAGTTTGTTATTTAGGTTTTACAAACAATCTATCCAAACAAGAGTTTTACCACTGATGCAGAAACTGTATCCATCAACACTACAGTGCTTGTAAACCAGTTATTCTTGTCATTCATGGACCAGTTGTTGGTGTAAATGAGAAATAAAAATGTTAGTTGCAGTAATTCTGTGGAGGATCACAAAAAGTGAGCGAGTCAGTATACAGTGTAATATTTTTTTGTGAATGGTGAGACCTCATTAGGAGGCAAACATGAGTGTCTTCATCATTATTTCCAAAAATCTGAGTTTCTACTTGTGCAGACTAAAACAACATTTATAAACTAAAGATGCATCAGCAGCATTTCTAAATAATTTTTTTAGAGGTCTTGTGAGCTGTAGTATTGTTAACGCTTGGCATGCACTTTTTAAAGTTACACAGTCTAACATTATTAGTGTTGATATACCTGACCTTTGACTACACCTGTTATAACATCTTTGAAACCCAAGGCTGACCATTATATCTTATTTTCATCACAAACTGAGTTCTGTTGAATTCATAATGTGATACTGAATTGAAAATAAGCATCAGACTGTCCATATTAAGACTGACCTGATTTTATGTGAATTCTTTCCAGCCATTTGGATTACAAAGACTTCTTTCAAAGCTCACACAAGTTGTTGCATTAATTTTAAAACTTGTTTCGCTCTATAACTTGATTAAAGAGCGAGACTTCAAACAGCATTCCTTTCAGAGACAAGGGAATTAAGATCAAACACAGAATAAATACACAGCATGTACACATCAGTCACATTATGCCGGGGCTGTTGCTGTTGTCATACATTTATATGTCTCACCTGCTCGTGTCTGGCAAATCTTTCCTCTTTCCCTAATGAATTTTTACGTGGAAGGATGTGACAGCTATTGATCCTTGAGAAGTCCTCTGCTGCTCCTTTTATCTTTGAGAAAAAAAGTTAAACAATAGAGTCATAATAATACGAATACTGTAATCATTAAACCAATATGTATACGTTTTTTTTTTATCACAAGCACATTTTAGATTAAATGGAATCTCATATTCATCCACACCTTTTTTTCTGTTCAGCAGACATTTCTGCCAGATGCTCACTGAACAACTGAAAAATTTCTTGCTTATTATCAAAAATGGGTGTGAACAATAAAGCTACAACTATTAGTTAACCAAGAGAAAATTAACTGGCATCTCTTTTGATTAGGCATTTAATTGCGTGTATCAAAAAAATTTGTAGATTTGAGCCTCTGGAATATCAGGACTTGGGTCTTTTTTTCTTCACTGATAATATCACAATTGTAAATGCAATATCTTTGGTTGGTTGGACAAAAACCTGACATTTGAAGATCCTACCATGGGCAATTATAAATGACATTTTCCCCTGTGCTCTGGCATTTTACAGAGCAAACGAGAAAACAATCAGCAGATTAATCAATAAGGAAAATAACTGCGAGATGTAGCTGTAAGCTCAGTGCTGGTGTCAAATATATGTGTGTGTGTATGTTATGATTGACAAATTAAGTAAATCCTGCAGTCACTGAGTAATGTTTAATGTTAAGTTTTTGAATCCACAGCAAAATACTGCAGGTGTTTATTAAATTTATTCAGATTTATTCCTTTACATATAAAGAAACTTAAAGACCAAAGACCGCACAGTTGTAATGTTTATTCTTGCTAATTTGAATGTTGCTACAGTATAAATAAATGCATTTCAGTCCTTCCCCACCTCACACCTGTGCTGTGATGCATCCACAACCAATAAGTCACACATGGTTTATTATTATGGCCTCTCCCTGCATCATAAAACACTTAACTGCCCCGCCTTGACTCACCGCTGCTAATCTATCACACTGCTTCAGCTGACTGGTGAAGTGTCTGTCATTAAATCAGCCAAGCAGGTGGGGGAATTGGTAAGGTTGGTATAAGGAGACACTGCAAGTTTTATATGAGTTCACATCACATCACGTAGGCCTTCCTTTTTTCACTTCTGTTGGAGAAAAGTTTGGATGAAGGGATAATGTAAAGTTCTTCACAAACATGGTCATACAGCAAATAAAATGGTTTTAAGCTTTCCTTTGTCCTTGTAACAAAGCAATAGGGCAAAATGTTAACATGAAGTTACAGATGAAATATTGAAAAGTCTAAATTAGTAATAGCTACTTTGGGGAAAAAAGTGCAATGCTGATTAATTTGACTAATAAGTTCTTTGGATACATAAAACTGTAAAAAAAAAAAGAAGGGAAAAACAATGAGAAGGAAATGAAGCATAAAAAATCAGGTCAAAAGTACCAAGATAATGAGGATGAGGCAGAAGTAATAATAAAATAGCAATTATTTTATAGGAAAAGCACTTTTTTTAAGTCTTTGAAAAGCTGCCTGAGGCCATTATTAAACTGAAGTGTGAGGCTTTATTTTTACAGTTATGTTAATTCTGAAACTCTGTTTGTGTGTTTCAGCTGGAGTATGTTGGCTGGCAGTTGAACCTGCAGATGGCCCAGTCCAGCCATGCCAGACTGAAGTCGCCCAGTGCTATCCTCCAGCTGGGGCTCCAGGGTGAAGAATCTGAGGTATGGACACATACAGACAGTCTGCTTTTCTTATAGCTTTACTTATCTATTGTAAACATCCTATTTGCTCCAAGTCTTATTGTGCACTTTGATCACAGAGCTGTTCTTTGTAAATGTCAATTAAGAGGCACCACCAGCCTTTCTCTGTTCTTTTGCTAATCCCTCTGGTCTCTGTCTTGACCCAGAGGTAGGCTTGCATCTAGCTCCAGGGTAACTGTAGTGTATGGATCAGAGATCAGGGAGCTTGTTATGAGAAACCTCCTGGGTCTTTTTGTTCTCTTCAGAGACTTATTGTGTGGTTGAAATTGGTCAGTATGTTGGGGTATTGTTTTGTTACTAGCACTGAATTGTTTGAATGCCCAGCATCTAAGCACTGTTGGAATATGTTTTAGATTTAGTCTCGGTGCCTTATTCAGGTCACTGGTGAGTTTCTTCATTAAGATTCTTAATAGCCAGTCTTTGCCAACAAATAGTAGGGCAAATAATTAAGCAGCAATCTAATTAACTTTAAATATTTGTTCTTCTAAAGGAAAACACCAAGAAGCATGATTTAAATATTGTTTCGACTTTTTTGTTTTCTATCAAAGCATTTTCCTGTTTCTGTTTATTTTTATTCAGTAGTTTGTTTGGATCCCAATTAGTTAAAACCATGTACTTACTCTGATAACTGAGACCTCATGAGCCTCCCTCACTCATTTATTCTTTTTCCACTGGGAGAGGTAGAGCTCTGTAGCTGTAGTGAAAGCAATCAGAACTCAAAAGACAGTGTCTTTTTTAACATTAAATGATTTTCAACCTTTGAAGTTTGAGATTTAATTGAAACATTTTCTTGAGTCTTAATGATTTAATTCTCCTAACAAGCTCAGCCTCAAACATGAACACATGCTTAGTGAAATGTTGTTGATTTTTTTTTTTTTTTTTTGAGAAATACTTGAAATATATTCTGGCGACTATGAGTGTTGCACATGACTTTTGTTTGTTGGCACAGATACTGAAAATTAATTTTGGTCCTTTGGGCACTTGAATGGTCTCTTGTAAAGCAGTTTTTTTGTCTCAAAATGGTGGGACTGATTATCCCCACAGCCTGGATTGTGGTGTTCCAGCTGACTAGTCAAGTGTCTTTCTTGCACACTGCTTTGTATTCAGACCCTAGAGAATGTCGGCTCAGTCTAAACGTAGAATTAGGCATGACATATTCAAATTGCTGTCGTCTTAAATGTGGGCCTATAGGCATTAGCCAGAAAAAAAATATGTGTTTTGCTTTATCTTTGTGAATGCAACAGCAGTACATTTGTTTTTTTATAGTTTTCTTCTGTGTTCTCCCTAGGCTTTGCAGAAGAGGTATTAATTTATTTAAATCCACTTACACAATTTCCCTTGTGGGAGGAGATAGCTGGGGGGCTAAAACAAGGCTGGTTAAAAGTGTAAAGGGATCAACTTCATTGAACATCATTGAGGTGCACATTCATCAGTGACCTACAGGGGGCACTGTTGCCTCACAGTTTGGAAAGCAGCCCTCGGGGGCAGTGAGGTATCTGAGATGGATAAGATTCCTCGTTTAAGTTTGTATTAAGGTACTTTGAGTGTGCACTTTTCTTTTAAATTTCCATTGGTGCTTTCTGATTAGAGTTTTTTGACAGTAAGTTTGTTTGCTTCCAAACTCTGAGAATCTCTCAGTAAAACTTTTGAGATGAACTTTTGAGATGTCAAAACACTGCAGTGACGGAGAAGTAAATTAGTTGTGAAAAGAAATGAAATTCTGCTGCAAGTGTCATACTAATTACAGCACAGATTTATAGCACCGTCAGTGCTGGCTGTCTAATGGCGAGGGGAAGGGAAAACAGCAAATGGAAGAAAGCAGAGAATTAAGAGGTGACAAGGACAGAAATATTGAGATATAAGGGTGAGAGAGGAAGTGAAAACAAGTAAAACAATTAAAGAGTATGCAAAAATAATGAAGAAAACTGGGATCAAGAAAAGAAAGCAAAAGATATGTAAGAGGATGGCAACAGTGGCACTTTGTGTTTTATTGATTGCTTGGAACCTAAGTGGAGAGTAAGACTCTCTCATCCGACTGGCCTCCTACTTCATTAGCACTCTTCCTGAGGAGGAGGACTGCCAGGGGGCTTCACATCTCATTCTCCAAACTATATGTGACGTACAGTGTATCTGCAGTAGAGTGGATAAGATGTTAGAAGGCATACTTGAAATTAAAAGTGAGTGGAGTGGATTTTTATATTTGTTTCTGTGTTTTATTAAAGTACATAATATCAGAGGAAGATCTTTCATAACACCCTCTGTCTCTAAAGTGTGCGGACCAACACGGAATTTATGGATTATAGTTTCTGTTTCAATAATTGTGTGACCTCACCCATGCGAGATGCTATTTTCCTTATAACTGAATTTGTATCGGTTCGGTGAAAAGTTGCTGTTTCAGATATGAAAACTGAGGAAGCACTGCAGTACATCGGCACGCAGGCACAAACGTCTTCTCATGCACTCCTTAATATTTTAGGAGTGAGAGCTCTAGTTTACCCTCACAAGGACTGGCAAGATTGGCCTCATTCAGTGAAGGTATGACGCAAAACCTGTTGCATTGTTATCCCACTGGGGAGGGGGCTGAAACAGAAAAACGACTTGATTGATCTGCTGTCAAAAGGAAAGAAAAGTTAGGGGGAAAACTTGATGTGAGCAGATGATGGAAGGGAGAAGATCAGGATGCAGCAGAAGGTGACAGCAAGGACAAACAATAGAGAAAAGACTACAAAGAAAACTCGAGAACGGCAACAGAAAGATGAGTGAGAATTTGCTGAAATTTCTCATGCAGTTTGCATTAGGCTATGTGAAGTCCTCATAATAGTAGTATGTATGACGTGCGACTTTACAACAGGAAGTGTTTCTGAGCTTCTGAGAAACAGGAATGTCTGCTTTCATCTGTATTTCGAGAAGGTTTTTGTTGGCTTGCTAGCTAGACTGCAGATAACCCGATTAAATATTTCCAGCTGCATAGACCTTGAGATAGAAATACCTCATTTTTTCCATTTTATGTCAGAGGTGTGTTGTTTGTGAGACTTTTGCTTTTAGAAAAATAACAATGCGTAAAGCAGATACTGGCTTTCTACCAAGCATCTGCTGTATGGATACTGGACTGCCAGCACCACATGGACATCTCCCTTTCATTCTTCAAGTTGCTCGGTTTATCCTTCAGTGCAAAACTTTTTGAAAATGTCAAAATATGCCAGTAGATTATGAATGAAAGAAACTGATTAAAAAGATGAGATTATTAGTTTCATAAATTTATGTATTTGCATCTCTAGTACAACAAACCAACATGCCAACAAACCAGATGGCACAATTTTGTACAGCAGCAGAGACAAAAATGTAAGTGTTGAAAACTTGAGTAAGTGAGATCTTTTTTTAGCCATATGTTTTCATGATCACACCATGACTGGGCCGCAAAGTATTTAACAAGATATTATTATTTTTCTGTGATTATTGAATTTGTAAAAAGATACAGCTAACAGAAAGCAAACATGCAAGAGGAGAATATTTCAATAGTAGATAAAAGAAAGGCAACGATAAAAAGGGCACTGAAAGTAAAACATTAAAGTGGATTATTTTTGAACTAAACTGATTCGAAGACAAGGTGGGTGGGGCTTCTGCGTTCACAGAGATGGCGGAGATAATTGGAGATATAAAGAAAGTACACCTTATTTCAGTTTTAATGTTTTAAATATCAGGCTATAATAAAAAAAGAATCTAGTCCTTAACAGGTCTTAAAAGATGAACAACAACATGTGGCGTATTAATGCCAAGTTGATATTTATTTAACAAAAACAAAGCCAAAATGCAGAAACAGTGTGAAAAACTAAGTAAAGTTGCTGCTTTCATAGGAATTATGAGGGTAAGTAGTGTTAGCGTGTTTGTTTATGCACCTTGAGGAATCACCAGTAAAACCCTTCTTCCTTCAAATATTATGTATTAAAGCCAGCATTGGCTACAGCCATGTACTGTTTATTAAATCAACTTGATTAATTGATCATAAGCAATTTGGAGGAACCCAAACGCATCATATCAGTACAAATACCCTATGTCAAATGTGAGGCGGCCTGTCCAGCAGCTGAAGCTTGGGCAATATTTTGCTATGCTACAGGACAATCATGCCAAGCAAGCCAGCAACAGAATGGCTGAAAAACAAAATAGTCAAGGTGTTGCAGTTGTCCAGTTAAAGTCCAGACCTCAACCTGACTTAAGTGCTATGCCAGGACCTTAAGAGAGCTGTGGAGAAACAAATGACCTCAATAAACTGGAGCTGTAAAAAAGAGCGGGCCAAAATTCCTCCACGATTTGAACCACTAATAAAGTCACACAGAAAGCAATTCAGGTTATTTCTGCTGAAGGTGGTTCTATTTAATCTTGGGGTTTATTTAATCACATTATTTCTCCATTTTGGCTTAATTTTTGTTAAATAAATTATGGCATTATGTGATGTAATATGCAATATGTTGTTGATCTGAGCTGGCATTGAATTAATTTTCAAGACCAGGTAAGGAGTAGATTTTTTTTTTTTAAATTATACCCTAATGTGTAAAACATTTAAATGGACAGACAGTGCACTTTCTTTTTTACCATGACTCTGATCATATTTAGGATTTCAACTCTCTTTGACATCATATAGGAGAAAGACTGTCTGAATCTCAGTGTTTAGACTAGTGTCGAGTTTTTAGAGCATGAGAATTATTTGTACATATTCCAACTTCATTATTTGAAATTTTGGGCATGTTTGGTATTGGCAGCCATAATTTCTAAAGTATATATATATATATGAGACAAAAAATAAAGACATAGTATGAAACGATCCTCTTCAGTATATGATGCAAGGTAAGCATTTGATGGGCCATTAGTCATACTCGAACTATTTGGCCACAGAATAAGCAGCTTAGTGTAAACACGTCAATCAGTTGCACTATTAATTTGTGCGGCACAGCGCTTTGGGAATAGGACAGAGAGGAAACCCACTTCTGATGGAGGCTTTTTGAGGAGGCTTTAAATGAGTGAGTGGATATTACATCCTTAGCAGTGCTTAAAGTAGCACAGTGGGTATTTTTCTGTTTTGAATCGCTTGGATAAATAATTTGAGGAAAAGACAGATATTCTGTGGAGGAAAGTACAAGTGGCTATACTCAAGTGGGAACAGCCTGCATTGGTTTAACATTTTTGTTAGCTTGTAAAACAATATTACAAATCCGCCTTTTGACCCCTTTTAGCGGTGCTACTTGTGATCACCTTAAGACAGACAGATTGATTTAAAAAAAATCTTTGGATGCGCAAGTTTTTTTTCGAAACATACATTCATAAAATAGAACTTCTGATGTCAGTTTAATGAGTCTGAAAATTAAAATCCTTTACCGCTCTTGGTGTCTGCCTCTATCTTTTGGCATTAGAATGAGCCACTGCCCTGCTGACCGAAGGCTAGAAATTTATAATACAGAACATCCACTTGCAAGGCAGCGTCTGTCGATTTTAATATTTATTGTGCGCATGCTAGGCTGCAAAAGCATGGGGTAAGAGCTAGTGAGCTAATGTACCCTCTACATGCTGGCTCCGACTTCAAAGGATATCTTTACTTGATAGCTTCAGACAGACTTGATGAGAATTGATAAAGCAAAGCTCTTCTGAGTTTTTAAGCCTCAAAGGGGAAAAAATGTACTAAATGCAGCTTTGAGACAAATCCCAGACTTTTCCCAACAGATTTTTCTTATGTTCTTCCTATGGCCTATTCAATCAAAAACTTGTAAGCAGGAATAGCTTTTCCCCTAGAGCTGGAGTTTCCACTGGACGCTGCCCAAGTACTTGTTTCATTCAGTCTTGTTGTTTTTCATTTCACTTTGGTGCTGAAATGACTGGTTGATACAACACCCTGCTGGCCTTAGAGCCTCAATCCTGATAAGGACAACTCACTCTAAAAAACATGAGGGACAAAAATAAAATATTTCTTTGAAACCAGACAGATTTACAAAACCTACCGATGTCCTCCCCATTATAAATACAAACACAAAGCAAATCTCAAGAGGGAAAGCAAGTATACATATGAAGGAGAGAAGAGGAGAAGCTGAACTTCAAGGAGGATCAATTTTCAAAAGCACTAGATCTGATCCATTTCTGTCAACCAAGATAACTGGAATTTTTTCAGACTTTTTTTTAAAAAGTACTTTCTAGTTATAAAATGAAAATGGCAAATATTTGCTATATCTGACTTCTCAAATGTAAATGTTTGCTGTTTTTTATTGTTGAACTTTAATAGATGTTTAGTTTGATAAAAGGAGCAATTTGAAGATTTTTCTTTGGGCTCTAGAAAACGAGGATTTATCACAGTTTCTGACAGTTGGTGGACTAATCAATTAATTGATTGTAAAATATAGCAAGAGTAAGTATAGAGAAAATACTTGTGTGTTGTAGACTTCCTTACTTATAAGAAGTTCAGAGGTTAGGGTCAGCACCTCTGATCTCAGAGATACAGTATTTCACTCCAGGTAATTTCAGTCCACTAACAGATTTGACTTTTATTAACAGGCATCTCCTCTGGTCCTCTTCTCAATGTCTGGGCTCACTTTAGACCTCACAATCTCAGCTTTTTGCTATATAAATCATGTTTAAATGCATCTGTCATTTAAACTGCACTTACATTTTAACTGCACTCACCTGTTTCTTAAATGTCACAGAGTACAAACAGATCATTATATTATAACACAAAACCGTAACCAAAGTAAAACGGTTGAACAGTCCATTTCTTGTAGCATGTAGAAAGGGAAAATATTACTTTGTTTTGCCTCGCTGTTCCTGATGGATATGATGCTGTGGTAGTTTAGACAGCTCTCAATAAAATTCGGACCTCGAAGAATGGCATCTTTCTCGTAGGCAGAGTGTTTCTAAGCATCAAATAATCATGCTGTTAATTGTGCTTCTTTTCAGAAAGAGCATATTTCTGATTCCTGATTAACATTTCTGGTTCTTATTCTGTCTGATTCCTCCAAATTTGCATTGTTTTACTCCAGTCCACATTATCAGCATCTTTCCTTTTTATCGATCCCCAAATAAATTTCATGACCTAGTTTTCTTTTTCTCTCCTATCTTTTATTTGTGATTTAAAAAAAAATAATTTTATGAGTGAATCTTCCATTTGTATTATCATTTTTTTGTGTGTGTGTCAAGCTCCATGCTAGCTCCAAAATATAAGCCAACTAAATCTAGTTTGTGGAAACCTGCTTGTTTTTCCTTATCAAAGCATCCAACATGAAAGAGTTTTTTTTTGTTGTTGTTGTTTTTTGTGATTCTAATTTATTTTCTCTGTTCTGGCTTATAGCACCAGTGCTGTAGTCATGGAGGAATGAAAGCTCTGTGTTCGAAAGCACACAAAGATACACACTCGGCACACGTTTTGAGCCCTCTCAGTGAAGGCTGTGACTTTATTTATTACACTGTGTGATGAGGCACGCAATTAAACATCCCTTTTTGACTTCTGCGAGGAGGTGCTGTGATCAGAACCTCCCTGAGCATCCCTCCTTGCCTCATGTGTCTCTGTTTTACCGGCATCACAAGGATGCGGGGCAAACTTTAAACGCAATTCAGAGGCCTCCTGACAAGTTATGTAAGGCCTCATTCTTGCCTCCCACATGCTGTCGTCATGTAGACCCAAAAAACAACTCATCCTGTGTAGATCCAACCTTTTCATTTTTCCATTTGAGGGATTACATGGCCCAATCAATATATTTGAGAGCTTTGATGTAAATGGTACCACGTTCAAATCCTTCACACCAAGCCACCCACCAGCCGGGAAGGACAAAAGCAGCTTTGTCTCAGTCTCTACTTGCCTTGCTCTACATGTCCCAAGATGCTTTGTTGCTTTGTGTGCACATCTTTTTAAGGGTCTCCCTTTCTCTCTCCATCTCTCTCTGTCTCTTTCTCCATCTCTCCCTTGCCCTTCCACTTTCCCACTGGTGATTTGTTTTTCTCCTGTGGGATTTGGGATCCCATTCATTCAGAGTGCATTGTTCAACTCTTATCCATTCTAGTGGATGGGCCCCGAGATGCAGAATGGGTGACTGTGGGTGCTCTCGTCTCTGCCTTCGCTCTCTCTCTCTCTTTCTCCCCCCCAACTTCTCGCCACCCCACTCCTTGCTGCTTGCCATACAATGATGTCATGGCTCCTATTTGCTCCGGGGGTACCCATTGATTCAATCTCCCCATTACACACTCTATATATCTCTCCTGTCCACCCCGCTCTCTCCCCAACCTCCACCCGTGTTTTCCTCAGCCAATCCCCTTCCCAAATTCTTTCGCCTCTTAAAAGGCGCCTGGGGGATTTGGATATGTTCGGATGTTGTTTAGCACACCCACAGTACATGCTTGACACCCAGATAGGCGAACCATCAACTCTGCAAATCCAACTTCAACTCCCATTTAAATCTCATTGATTTAACGTCCCCCTTTTATTCTCACATCTCCCACTCCTGTGATCAGCTTTTATTTCTCTTTGGTTATTCAGCCTGTTTTGTTTTACACCCAGTTTGTGAAGTAATCATTAATCCCCTGTTAATCTGTTGGCCATTTTGTAGAAGCTGGTAGAAATGCTTAAGAGTGCCATTTTCAGATGTGTGTGTGTGTGTGTTTTCTGTTCATCATTTCATTTTTTTTGGCATTTATTTTTGAGAAGCTGCTCTGCCACTTGCCTGAACTATGCTGGGGTGAGAAATCTATTTGAGTTTAAACAAGACGCACTGATTGCAGACGCATAGAGCCAAATCACATCCATTCATTCCAGTGAAAGTTATCTGATAGGCATACAGAATGAAAAGGCTGTTTTTGCTTTATTCAAATGCCAGATATTGATAGTGATGTAGACATATCATCGCATCATGAACAGGTTTGGATGTTTACTCTTCTGGTTTCTATTGGTTATTGTCGTCGTGTTCTTTTGTTTTCCGAGTTGTCTTTGTCTGCTTGCATCACACTGTGACGAGATGTAATCACAATGAAAGGATCTGAGCTATAGGCTTTTTGCCTGCCTTGAAATAATGATTATAATGAGTGGGTTGCAGCCTGACACTGCTGTCATATGACTTGCAATGATAGGGCAAAGACTGCTCCCTCTGTCTATATCAACAAATTGTCACCAGTTTCTTATTGAATGCCCACCCTCTTTGATGTTACACGGGTGTTTGACTGTTATATTGAAATGATAAAGCAGTACTTGAAATTACTTTATGTGTTCAGAGTGGAATTTATTTGCTTCACCATGCTGCACCATGGGTATAGATGTGTACACAGTACACATTTGTAGACATATATGGATTCAATTAGGCTCTTGACTACAACTATAAAGCACCAGTGGAACACCAAATGTTGCTCCTGCTGTGCAGACAGCTGTATTGACTGATTAGAAGCATATGCGATCCATTGTATTTGTGAGATGGACAAATAAACGTGATTTTCTACAAAACCTGTTTTCTGATTTAACAAAAAATGAATCAAGCATCTCAAATGGTGTCTAAAAACAGGCAGCCATACAAGAAATGGCCATGTTAAATACACATAAGTATTGTACTGTAATACATAACATCTCTGTCTGTGTGTTGCAAGTACATCTTAGGTGGCTGAAGGTAGATATCAGATATCATGATGTCATCATGTTTCCTAGCAACCACTTAGTAATAGGCTAAAATGACCTCTTTTTTTGCCTTTATGTACCTACGACTCTCTAAAAAGCTTTGAATCATTTTCATTTTATGGTCAACAACACCAAGATGCCAAATGCTATTGTAGCATGGACGTGTACTAGTATAATTAAAGAACAAAGAAATACAACCCCAATTAAAACAAACAAACAAACAAACAAAAAAACAAAATGCTGGGACGCTGTGTAAAAAGGTAAATAAACACAGAAAGTGGTTATTTTCAAACCTCATAAACCCACATTTTATTCACAATAGAACATAGAAAACATATTAAATGTTTAAACTAAGAAAATGAACATTTTAAGAAACAAACAAGGTTATTTCATATTTGACGGCAGTAACATGTCTCAAAACGTTGGGGAAGGGCCACATTTACCATTGTGTCGCTTCCCCTTTTCTTCAGTCTGTAAACATCTGAGGTCAGTTTCTGGACTTTTGGGAGAGGGAAGTTGTCCCAGTCTTCTTTGTTATATTTTTCGTTTCATGATGCACCAAATATTTTCAGTTGGTGACAGGTCTGTACTGCAGGTCCACCTCTTCTACTGCAAAGCCATGATGGTGTAATGGCGGCAGTATTTGGTTTATAATTGTCTTGCTGAAATATGTGAGGCTTTCCAAGAAAGAGATGTTGTCTGGATGGGAGCACATGTTGATCTAAAACCTGTATATACCTTTCAGCACTGATGGCACCTTTCCAGATGTGCAATCTGCTAGGTCCATAGACATTAATGCACCCCATACCATCAGAGATGCAGCCTTTTGAACTGAGCACTGATAACAAGCCAGATGGTCTCTCTAATTTTTAGCACAGAGGACGTGATGTCCATGTTTTCCAAAATTGATTTCAAATTTTGATTTATCTGACCACAGAACAGTTTTCCACTTTTCCTCAGTTAATTTTAACTGAGCTTTGGGCCCAAAGAAGACGGCAGCATTTGTGGATCATGTTCTTATATAACTGCTTCTTTGCACTTTAACCAGCATTTTTTGGATTGTACAGCAAACTGTATTCGCAGTCATTGATTTCTGGAGTCATTTTCAAAAGTCATTGAGGCCATGCAGTGTTTTCCATCATACCTCATTTTTAATACAGTGCCACCCGAGGGCCCAGAAATCACAGGCATCCGCTACTGATTTTCAGCTTTGTGTTTTGCATGCAGAGATTTCTCCAGATTCTCTGAATACTTTGATGATATTATACTGTAGATGGTAAGATATTCAAAGAATTTGCAATTTTATGTTGAGGAGCATTATTCTGAAGTTGTTGCACAGTTTGTAGGCAGTTTTTTGTTGATTGCTGAACCTGTGCCGATCTTTATCTCTGAGAAACTCTGCCTGTCTAAGGTGCTCTTTTTATCCTGTTGCCAGTCAACATAATTAGTTGCAAAATGTTCCTCCAGTTGTTTCCTTTTCATGCCACTTACTTTTCCAGCCTTTTGTTGCCCCATTCCAACTTTGTTGAGATATACTGCCGCCATGAATTTTAAAGTGACCGATTATTTTTCGTGAAACAATAAAGTCTCTCAATTTGAACACTTTATGTTTTCTGTGTTCTATTGTAAATAAGACATGAGTTTTATGAGATTTGCAAATCATTACATTCTGGGTTTTTTTTGGTTTGTTTTTTACATTTTGTAAAACATCTCTGTGGTTTCAGAATTGGGGTTGCAAGTGAAAACTACACGTGACTTGACCCTGAATACCTGCTTTTCTCCTTCTTTTTGATACTTATATTTTTAGGTTTCCACCCAGCCCTGTTCAATAAACAGATTTTGTATTTTGGCATTAACTATAGAACAGGAAAGAAGAGGGAAAACATAATTGTCTTCTCAGAGCTACAGTATTTGTTGATGACACCATATTTATATGTGGCTTTGTGTTGTTGGGTCGAGATGGAATGTTTTGCTGTATTGGAGGAATCACTGCTATTGTCTCTTGCAAGCTGTACTGTAAACTGTCTCTCACCTCACCCCACCCCATATCTCTTTTTCTGTCTCTCTCTCACACGCACATTTCACTACTCCCCCTTCTCTTTCCTTGTGTATGAGAGCGACAGTGTCTACATACCATAGGGGCACAGGGTGGCTGCCTTGGTAATCGTCTAGGGCTGCCACATAGCAGAAAGAAGCAGGCCTGCAGTTGTGAATAGCAGCCGTTACTCGTCCTCTGCAAGGACTCTCTCTCTCTCCTTAACAGACCCAGCTCATTTACCCATGACCTCCACTCTAACCTTGTGCCAACCTAATACATTAAAATGCCTACTGTTTCAAAATGGAGGCCCTGGCTGAAGGGGTTGAGTGCCTCTCATGCTTAAATCTGGCACACCGAGCGTTAGTTAAGGCTCGTGCTATAAGCTGTTGGCTAGCTGCACTTCTTCCTCCACTCACCTCACACACATTTAGATGATTGAGGTTTGACATAG
>VVHJ01063567.1:30480-42202 GCA_015107715.1 Tylochromis polylepis | reverse complement strand
TTTCTTTTGTTTTTTTTTTTTTTTTTTTTAGCTGTGTTGTCTTGATATCATGTTGTAGTATGCAGATTCGGAGGTGAGCATCGGGTTTGGTGGAGGAAACTTTTAAATTTGCTCGTGCAACTTTAAATTTGCTCAGGGTTTGTCAATCACAAGCATAAACATGGGGGTTATATGCAAAATTGAGATCTCTTAAATTAGTTCACATCATGCAGTCAATATATAGGCGTTGCAGCTTTCCTGTGGTGTCTGCACATCAGTGGGAACATTATTTCCCAGCCCTGTTGGAAAGGAGACCGAGTGTATGAGCTTGGCAGCAGAGACTGGTACATGACATGGCATCTTCCATGTTTCTGCATATCAGGCGAGGGTACCTAGCTGCCACCACCATAATGATCCTGTTATGGCTCACAAGCGGCTCGTGTTCCTTGGCTTGTTTGTCTTGGCACTTGAGCTGATCGTGTCTCCATTTTCCCTGGCTTGCAGCGTCAAGCCTCCTGATTTAGATGCTCTTAAACATGAGTGTTGTGGGTTTAAAAAAAGAACACGGTACGAATTTGAGGAAATAACGGACTGTGTTAGATCAGCTTGTGGGTGAAAATGCAAAGAACAGCAGCTGTTCGATACAAGTTGATGATGTGAGCTTTTAACAACGTGTTAATGAGAAATATATATAAGCAATTAGTGTGTTCCTGCAGGTGTTCTGCATGTTAGAAAGGACAATTGTGGAAAACATCCTGACCTGATCCTCCCAAAATTCTCTTTTTTGACAGTTTTCCTGGTATTAACAATAAGCTCAGTGAGTGAGGCTCAGTGAACAAACACTCACTGAGCTTCTGCTTTGTCAGGAATCCACCAGAAGAGCATTGTTTAAGGCTGCCAGACACATTTAAATGGTTTTAATAAAGTCATTCAGTAATTGTTCATGAGCAATTCAAAAGTGGCTTCATGTTACACATGACACACAATATAGTACCAGCATTTAGTTGCCTCGAGTTTCTGGAAAATAACTTTAGGGGAGATGCCTTTAACTCTTCGAGAAACCCTTTTTCCGCTACTCATTGCATTAGTATTTAAAGTTAATGTTATGTCATAAATGAAGTTGTCCTATTAAAGATTTTCTAATAAATAAATAAATGGGATCAATACTAATGTTTATGAGAAATAAACGACTTGTCCTTCGACTGCTGTTTCAGCTGTCGAATGCGTATGAGGTAAAGTAATTCACGAGAAGTACTTGAAATCTTATTTTGAAATGCTTCTGCTGAGAGTTTGAACATTCTCTGAGCTAAAATCAGTGCTGAAGATGAGTTCCTTCAGCACTGAGCAGGATTTGTGACTTCTTAACTCAAACCCAGTACAGTGAGTAATTTAGACAAGTGTGATGTTGAAACTTGTACAAACTTTGACTGATTTCAATTAAACTTCTAAAAAGTTTGATTTATTTATTTATTAGGGAAGATTTTACTTTGAGATTTCTAGTGAAGTAATTAAACTTGTTAAAAACAACATAACAGACTACCCTCATACCCTCGACTTTTAAAACATAATTTAGGCAGTATTCCAAAAATCTGCTTCACCTGTTTAAGGTGTTTTAATTGTATCTCATTGGTGTGGGCATAGCCTGAATGAGCTGAAAGCATTGCGAGGGTTGATCTGAAAATCAAACGCTGGATAGCACTGGATAAACGGTCCACACAGGCAGCATTTCCTCTGCCCACCAATAAGCTGCCAGCTCCAGTCATTCCAGTTCAGGACTCAGTAATTTTTAGGTGCCTAATATGATTTGCGTCCTTTCAGTGTTGTCACCCTCCAGCTAAGCAGTGTGGGCGGTGTGAACAAACAATGTGAGAGCACCAGGCTACTTCCAGACAGGTGCCATGCTAATAGGATATACTGTACTTGTTGCTTTTTTGCTGTTAAATCGAGCTAAATCTGTTTCTACTTCAACATTAATTACATTTCTCCAGTTACTCTTGCCTTTGTTTACAGTTTGTTCTTATTTCATCACTTGACCTACTCTCTCTGGCCTTTGTCAGTGTTTATAAGTCCTGGTGGCCTAGTAGTTGTACAATGAGTATTATATAACCCCCAAAAACCCTGGTTTTGGTGACAATATCAAGCATTGTCAGGAGTGCTGTTCAACTGCTCTTTAGTGGACGTATCTAATCAGCCAGTCACATAGAAAGGTGATTTAAATCACTTTGAACATGATTGTTGGTGGCGTACCGACTATTTCAGAAACTATTGCTCTACAGAGATTTTCCCGCACAACCATCTCAGTGGTTTACAGAGGCAACAGGAAACAGTAACCACAATAGCCTCTTGTTACAACCAGAGTATGCAGGAGTAACTCTGAATGCACAATACATCAAGTCTTGAAGAATACAATTGTGGTCACTCAGTGAATATCTGTATAACTGGCCCTTTTTCAGACCCTTTCACTTTTGTAATATTTAAAATTCACCTTAATTAATTTAATATATTTCACATTCATTTAAACACATCACTTTATATTTTATTAATTTACTCAAAATAAAACTTGGGTATATAAAATATGAAGCATTCAGACCCTTTACTTAGTACTTGGTTGAACCACCCTTGGCAGCACTGACAGACTCAGGTCTTTGTGGAAATGATGCTACAAGCTTGGCAAAGCTTTCTTTTGGATTTTTTCCCTTTCTTCTTGGCAAAATCAGTCAGACTCTTACCTGGGATGGGGAGTGTTGAGATACAGACTTTTCAGGGAGTTTATTAATAATACAGTTTTTTTTTTTTTTAAATTAGAAAGCTTGTTTTGTTTTATATTGCTTATAGATCATTATCAGTTATCATGATAATTTAAGTAATAAAAACAGATTTTTTTAAAGAAATAAATGAATAATTTCATGCAAATGTGACAGTTTTCTGAAACCAGAAATAATCATAGCAAATAGTTTAAAAAAGCTTACACTTATGCAACATTATTACACCATAGTGAACATATCACAGTCTAACTATACTAGTTTTATGCTATTGCACATGTTTACATATTTATATGAATTATAGAATGATGTTATTTTTTATGAATTCATTCTCATAATCCCAATTTATCCTTTACTTTTCTTCATCCTCTGAGTTGAACAGAATGAATGAGATGGGGAATGTACCATGTGCAATTGGTGAGGAAGCTATTTTTGGCTGCACTGAAGGATGAGCCAGTTACATATGAATAGACGAGGAATGATTCTTTCATCAGTGGTGAAAAAGCCATTTTTTCCCACTCCATCTTTGCCGATGTCTCATCTACACCAATCTTAGTGTATCTTACCAACTTTGCAATCACTTGTCCTTCTTTTTCCAGTGTTTGATGCACTTCTTTTTGTCTTCTTCTAACTCAGGTTTTTTTTTCCTTGTACCATCTTAATGAACATATTCCCTTCTGCCTGGCTCCTTCATCTGTGTGATAATTGCAGCAAGCATTGTATTGTTATCAGAAGCCCATGACAATTTGTGTTTGAGAGAATCACATTTGTCACCTGCTATTAACAATATAGAGCTATTTAATTAAGGGAACACAGACTCACAGGAACAGATGTGAGGTTGGTGCTATATGCAGCTATCATTGCATCTTAGTGTACAGACAGTGTGTGACTTGAGTGTTCATTATTTGCGCCAATAGATTGTGTTTTCTAGGAAAGGCAAATATATGAACTCGAAATAGGTTTATAGATCTAAACACAGAATATTAATTTGTTGATTATCTTTGTTTAAGATTAACTGCGGTCTGTTTGAACTTCCTCAAATAATAAATTTCAGTGTTCATTTTTTTTGTGTTGAAGACATGTTCAAACTCACAAACATGCACAGCCACTAGCAGCAAGCAGATGATAAATTCTTAAACTCTGTTCATTTTTCACACAACTGATTTTGTCACTTACTGTGAGTACCAACAAGCAGAACACCATAAACACATTTTGAGGCTAGAAGTGTGTGTGCATATACCTCTCTCTGTCAGTGTGGTGAGAGCGAACATTTATATTAACTCTGTAAAACCCACATGTATTCAATGACCAGTTATATAAAACAGATGAAAGATTACTTAAACATACTTAAAAATAATAATCTGCAATTTTTAAAATCAAGTTGATTTTAAAAATTGCAGATTATTATTTTTTCTCTCACACAAATAAGCCTTTCATCTTTTCAGCTCTACACTTATTAGCCTTTGTGCTATAGTCAATATTTGCGCTCTGGCTGTTCTCTTATTTGTATGAAATTATCTGTGTTCACACCACCCTGTGTTTGAAAGAAAAAGGTGCACAATGTTTTCTTCGGCAGGGATGAGTGGTTTGCTTGACTAATGTGACAAACCTCTACCTATGTAGCATGAAGACAAACCTCAGCACACAACGGGTATAAATGCTGCATCTTCCCTCAGAGAATGATTGGGGCTTGAGTTTCTAAATATTGCATGATTGTCCTCATTGTGAGCACGGGGTGATTACAGGTGTCTATCACAACAAAGGAAATATTGCAGTGCGTTGAAAGAGCCTTTGTTTCAGTGTAGACAGCACACTGAGTCATATTTGAACTTGTTTACACGTCTGCCTGTCTGTTTCCTGATAATGTGGGTCAGAGAAAATCCATCAAGGCAGTGAGAAAAAGAGACAGAAAGAAAACAGTATTCCTTATTCCACATGTGGCTGTCAGCCTGCTTGTCAGTCTGTGTACTCTTTTCTTTTATCACAGTCCATAATACCTCTTATTAGCTCCAGGTCCTAGCTATCCAGCTATATTTTGTTTGCAGCTTTTGCAACCGTGTCAGTTCCCCTGTAGCATATCTGATGGGAGTCGAGCACTCAGTTCTTTGTTTAGAGGCTGCACTATGAATTATAGATACAGGAAGCTCCTCCAATATGTCACCTTCCTTGGCTTGGTGGAACAGACACTTGAGAGTGCTAGACTCGATGCAGACACACAAACACACAGAGAAGCATACCATTTGAAGTGAACGTATACAAACCGAGCCTAAATTGTGTACATGTAAGTAACAGATGCATAGCAGAAAACTCATATTGTAGAGAGACACAGCAGGTGGTCTCTTGGAGAACTATTCTTTCTTTACTCTGAACGCTTTGGAGCACTGTGGGTGACTATGGAAATGCATACCCCCTAGAAATCTATGCAGGCTTTGGTTGTCTTCACTGCTGCTGTCAGAGCCAAACTCAGTGAAAGCACACACATACAAAAAGCACCTGTTATTGACCTTCATCTCAGAACAGGCACAAGAATACTTGCAGTGTAATAATCATTAGCCTATGGAAATAAGCTTGTGGTTTATAGTTTTTTTTTCTTTCCTGAGCTTAACAAATAGAGAAACTTCACACACGTTCTTAACAGGACTTTTTCACACGTATTTTCAAACTGGGATGTGGTCCATTGTACGTTGTGTCTGCTGAAATCTTAATTCATCTCTGTTCATTCTTTTTCTTCAGTGCCACACTACTACATTATGTTGTGTTGTCTTCTGTTATTGTTGGATGCCATACAAAAATTCTAGTTTCATGATGGTAATAACAGCATTGTACTGATTAAGTAAACATCAGTCAGGCTTCGTGCTGTATAAGGTCTTTCATGTAGGATAGTGTCTTTCAGAGTACTTCACAGACGATTGAACAAGCTGATAATTACACAGTGTTAAAAAAAATGAGCAGTTAAGAAAACGCTTAAAAAAAACCCTTTGTTAAATTAATAAAAGACAAAAAAAATTAACAAAATATAGAAATTAATTACACTAAAGGGTAGTGAATAAAATAAGAGCAATAAAAATGAATACACTTGACAGCAAAAGAATTACATTTGGCAAGGCATGGCATGTTACAAGTTGTATAGAAACCCTCAGATACAGTAAGATTAACTCATTTATAACATTAAACAAAGCTGGTAACAGTTTTATCCAGTCTGTTTGTTAAAAGTGATTAACTTTGACCGGTCATGGTTACTTTTGCTGTTCTAACAATGACTGCTTTTGTTTCCTTCCCTCTTTTACTGTGATGCAGTGTTGGCTTTGTGTTCCCAGATTTTAGTATTTTACTTTTCTTACATTTGCATGTTGTTACTGAAATTAGACCCAACTACAAATAAAGTGGAATCTTCCTTCAACTAGGGTCTTTACTTTACTTTATTCCATGCATGTTACATTTCTGGTCAGACAACTTGTGATCTGTATTTTGGGAGTGAATGAGCGCACTCCCCTAAAGCCTAATGTTGTAGACCTAATTTTAACTCCTTGATGTTGCCAGGTGTCAGAGCTGGAGCTTCTCCAAAGAAAATAATTTGCAACAGAAGATAAGTATGTCTGGAAATGCACCCACTGGCAATTTAAAAAAAAAGAAAAAAAGATGCATGTTTTGGTTGAGAGCTGCCAAAACAAGGAGGTATGCACATTCAGCCAAAGAAGCTGTGAGTTCGTAATAGGAAGCTCAATTCTGAGAGCATCCCTAGGCCTACGCAGTCTCACTCTTTCTTAATTACACCTCTTAATTTGGCCTCTGGTCCTTGTGCCTGGTCACAAATATTTATTGGAGCATGTTTGAGTAGTGAAATAGCAGATAAATTCTTACATTTAATGATGTTCTTTTTAATGTCTGTACAAATTGAGTAATGGTAAGTGTGTCTTACTGTGGCAGCAGTTATGTTCTAAGGCCATTAGCCAGCCATGATCTGCTGCGGCACTGCAACTATTTTCTAAATGATATAGGAGGAGAACGGGGAGAACGGAGGAGTAAGCACTTCTGTTATCATCTCCTTGTCAGATCCTCACAACCACAGCCCTCTATTACTCTGCTAATAATAGAGGCAAGCTTTATCGCTTGGATCACTATCACAGTAGGAAAAAAGAGGGAGAATGAAAGGGAGGCTGCTATGCAATATTGACAAAACTCATATTGTCAGAATTGTGTAAAGAAGAAAGGAAAATAGACAGGCAGGTAGAGAAGGATGTTGTCACTGTAAGTCCAAAAGCAAGTACTTATCAATGTTTGATTGGCATCTTAAAGAGAAAACAGAGCTTGGGATAAAAGAGGTGTGTGTATGTGTTTGTGTAGTGAATACCTGAACATGTGTGGGTGGAAGTAGGTGGAGTCAGACCTTCTCCTGGTTTGAGGTGTATCTGATGTTATCAGACTGCATACTGGGGTTCCACCAAACTAGAAAGATAGCTTTACAGCATCTATCCTCCTGTCAAAGCAAGACTCAGTCTGTGCTAAATTAGTATCCCTGATGTGAAGTAAGGGGAGATAGATGCAGGAAGGAAAACCATGTTGTTTGTAGTGGTTTTGGCTGTTTCTTCAGCCGTTAGCTGACGTGCTGATGTGGAAGAGGCTGAACAGGAGGATGTTTGTGTAGCTGTCAGAGGAGTTGTTGAAGTTTAGCCTATTTGTGGAGATGGGAAAGTCATTTTGAAGGAAGAGAGAGTTCAGAAACATTTATTTTATGTCAAATATTTCTCCGATTGGAATTTAACATTTAAGCCTCCGAGTCCATTGTGCATGGTAAACAAGAATTTATGAGGCTATTTTTAATGTCTAGGATTATGTAGTTACATTTCCTTGGGTTATTGTAGTGCTTTGATCATTAGAATGAGCCTGTTCTGTATTGTGTGGAGCAAAAACTCTCACAGAACTTGTATCAGTGTCGGTAGTTCTGCACTGTCACAGCAGTTCTGCAGATTCTGTACAGAGGCAAAATATGAAGGCTTTGAACACACACAGACACACATACACACACTCACAAAATCAGTCTGTCTCCTTCTGAAATGCATACATATGCAAACACACACTGTCCATCTTCATTTTCCTCTCTCAAACACATACATCCACAAACACTCACACACAGACACACTGAAAAAGTCCCTTTGGTCATATATTCTCTTTGCTGTATCAGGGTGTGTTGGCTATCTTTGAACGCACTTACACTCTGTGTGTGCGTGTGTGTGTGCATGCTTGCAGAGAAAGCATAAGTGCACATATATGATCACCAAAGTGTGGTCTGTATGTAGACAAGTTGGGATTGTTGTCTGTATATTTGAGAGAGTATATCAGAAAGTTTCTTGTCAGTTATAAATAATAGAGAGAGCCTAATCTGAAAGTGAAAGCCATCAGATTGACAGTGGTGCCTTTGATGGTTTGGTCTTTTAAACAATGAAAACCAATTAGGTGGGTCAGGAGCCTTGGGAGCAAGACGGAAAAGAATCCGATGCCACCGTTCTGTCATCAGCGGCGTCAATCATCACTTGGGAACGGCTAACACACTCTTTATTTCTCTCACGCTCACACATAAAAGAGGTTTATGCACATATTCAGGATCTACAACTGCACTGAATCATTTAGTTATCTGGGTTGCTCTGTAGCAAAATTTGGATTCAGCCATCAAAGCGATTGGTAAGGAAGCCTTTGGAATGTAGCAAAGCAACAAATTAATTTTCAATCTTCAATCATCTCAGTTTAGTCATTTAAGTAAATGTCCCCACGGCGTTGATATGCCTTCTTCACAGCTGAAGAAGGCATATCAATGAACGTGTTTTGTTTTCCTGCGTCTGCTATTGAAAACAAAGAAGTACATTTATTCGATTATGTCTGAATGTACAATTGATTATCAACACCTCACTGGACACTTTGAGGTAGTCTGATTTTTTTTTTTTTTTTCCTGCAGCTTTTAAGAATTCAGTTTTAGCTTTTAACCAGTGACATTCAGCAGTAACACAGCATATCACTTATTACTGTTCACTTACATATTGTCTTTATCTTTAACACTTACAATCTATTATGGTTTTATTAAAACAGGCGGGTACATGCGCATGCATTGGTTCTTTTTCAGTGTCCTCAAAAAGACATTTACACTGACTAATAAACTGCTCTGCCGGGTACCGGGCGGTTCTTGGGTGCCTGTAGCTCTGGGACCCTGATCTGTGCTCACACCAGTCGCCTCTGGTCCTTTGGGACTTCCACCCCTTCTCCTACTAGGATGGGAGCACAGATATTGCTGAGATGTGTGGCCTTAGGTCTTCGGTACTCTTGGGGGCTGTGGATGGCCCGGTTCTCCTGGATCCCTCTCTGTCTGCCTCTGGCTCCTGGGGGGCGTTATTGCAGCATCCCACCCTCATTTTTAAGTACATTTCATGACAAAGTAACATACACATACACACTCACACTCAACACTCTTTCTCTCACACTCATACTCTCACTCACTCACTCACTCACTCACTCACTCACTCACACACTCACTCACTCACTCACTCACACACACACACACACACACACTCTCTCAAGTTTTCTTGCCTTAGAGGTGTAGATTTGTGTCTCGCAACATTGCTATTGCTTCATCTGGAAGCAAACGTGTTTCCTCCTTTAGAGGAATAGCGTCGTGGCAATATCTAGATGGTACACAAATTGTATGGAAAATACACAAGGCTATTGGTTCTGATTTATTAATGTGTGAATGGTGGTAAGAACCAAATACGCAAGTGTGCACCCTTCATAAATCTGATGGTAATTTTGTGGACGCACTTCTTATTTGCACAGGATAAGAAGATTTCTACACACATATTAGTAAATGAGGGCCATTAAGCTCTTGCTGCTAGGTGCACTGAAGCTACACCTTTTGCATTCAAAATGTTTTAATACCTAATGCTACAGTCACAATAGGGAAAACAGAGGTTGGAAACTGTGGCATGACCAAAATTACTGTGACCGTGGACAATGAACTTGTGATCTTCTTGCCTTTGAAATGTTTTTTTTAAAAGATGAAGAACAGGTCAAGACTTTGTCGCATCAAGACTGCGATAAAACAGTAATATGACTTGTAATATCAGGTCAAGTTGGCAGTTACACGAGAAGTGTTTCTGATCATACAGCGATTAACCCTGTGAAAACTGCAAATCTATTGCATCTGCATACATAGAAATTCACATTAAACAAGACTTCACAGTAATTTCAGCCAGAAACTCAGAGATTTGAAACTGAAATTTAGAAATTATTCCACAAATGGTGACGTACTCACACATATCTAGAAATATAACTGGATTACAACCAGTTGGCACCCAGTTCAGTCAAGTCCGTTATTGCAAAGAGATGCGTCGCACATGAATTATGGTGCACACACTGACCGAACGTTTTAGCACCGTGCCAGCATTTATAAACTAGACTGTGATTATTTGCAAATCTTCGCCAATCTGTCTGAACGTGATTGCAGTCAGTTCTCAGACTCCGACTGTTTGGCGACAGATTTACTCCCATGAGGTGAGCCATGCAATTGTCTTGTGATTCAACCTCTTGACAACTGCTTGTTCACCACAAATGCCTGCAGTCTGTTGCTGAATGTGGAAAAAAATAATCGCAATTACTGTGCAAAGACCAATTCTTCCTAGTCACAAGGAAGTTGCAATCCTGTTTTTACTCTAGTGTGACTGAGCCATAATGCTGGTTTCTGTTAAATACTACCACAAAGGCAGCTGTTCAAAATTTGATGTTAATTTGAACTATGGTAACTTCTGGCTTTTAGGTCATCTTTGGGATGAATTGCCAGTAGTTTCTATGATAAGGTCCAGGTTCCACACAAAGCTGCACTCTGAACTAGTGTGATAGCGATGGCCTTTATTCTCTTTCTCTGAGCTGTGTCAGTTTGACCGTTCAGCCAGCCAAATGTGCCATCCTCATCAAGGTGCTCAGCTTTGCCCTTTTCAATAATTCATCCCCAAATTTGCAGGGAGGAGTCGGTGTTAGTCTAACAGTTAGCCATACAGGGAAACACTTCTTCTAATTAGAGTGACATGCAGTCCCTATCGGTCAGCGTTAAATGTCATTAGAATAGCAGCCAAATACCATGTGTGTGCTGTTTAAAGCAAAGTCACAGCCGCTAGATTGAAAGTGGCAGAGTAAACTGTGGCTGACCTGACAGGGATGAATATGATTACAAGTGCAACACTCACATACACTCACTGCCAGGCTCACTTTATAAACATGAGCCATTCACTCATGCTCATTCATACAAACAGAGTATAAGCCTGTGAGCTTGCATATTTCTAAATGTTGTCTTTCTTTTCTCCCCCTTTTCTTTCTCTCACGTATTCCTTTTGTGAATTTCTTTAAAACTGCCACATAAACTACACGAGACAAATTATAATGAACTGAGGCATTTTTAGCCCTCCACCACTTCCCTCATCCCCAGCAATAAGTAATGCAACACTTTAGTAGACAGTGTATTCTCTTGGAGCTAATTAGAGATTAGACAAACACACACACACACAAAGACACAGCTCATAATGCACACATGTATACATGCAAACAGCAGCCATAGTGCTGTGAAGAGTTATAATTAAAAGTCTAATTCCTGTGCTGTTTTACATTATTTATGAAGCATACAGGGTGTCACACTGACCTTGCTCTAATGATGGTGCACACATATGCATAGACTCACACGCTCGCTTATGTTCAAGCATTATGTGCAAACAGATGTGCAATGCACACACTCCACACTTGTTGGTTTCTTTGTGTTTGTGAGGACACATTCATTGGGATTGCATACCCTAAACATTATGCTTAAGGTACAGATAAGCAACGTAGAAACCCCCCCCCAAAAGAAAAAAAACGGGGCAGGTGCTGGGCTGAAAGTAAGTCAACATTTTGAATGCAAAAAAAAAAAAAAAAAAAAAAAAAAAACCCCACCCACAAAAAAAAAAAAATTA
>VVHJ01063567.1:8958-25268 GCA_015107715.1 Tylochromis polylepis | reverse complement strand
AAAAAAAAAACAAAAAAAAATATAAAAAAAAAAAAAAACCCCCAAAAAACCCCACATTACATAAAAGTTATAAATCGATTTGCATGTTATTGAATGATATAACTATTTGACCTCTAAGCAAAACATGACTCTTGACTGAAACTTTCTAAATCATTTTGATTCCTTGGCAGCTGCTTTCAGCTCCCTCCACAGATTTTCTATAGGATTCAAGTCTGGAGACTGGCTAGGCCACTCCGTGACCTCAATAAGCTTCTTGTTTAGCTGCGCCTTTGTTGTCTTGGCGGTATGTTTTGGGTCATTGTTATGTTCTGGGTGAGGGAAAGAGGTTCTTGTTCAGAGCTCCAGGCCGAGTGAGACTGATGGTCATTTTATATATTTTTTTCCATTTCCAAATAATCACACCAGCAGTTGTCAACTTCTCGCCAAGCTTATTGCTGATGGACATTCCAGCTTTGTGCATTAGTTGATTGTAATCTTTGTGCCACATGGGCACATGGCAATCCATGGGAACCAGAATTCTGGCTGGATTGTGGTTGATATTCTGTCTTTCTCCATTAAAATGAAATTATAAAATAATTTCCTTGCACATGCAGACTTACAAATTAAGTACAATGCAGTGGATACAAATAATTATTTTTTATTTTTATATAATAATTAATAATAATTATTATTTAATTGTTTTCGCCACTGTATATCACTATATGACATCCAGTATGAAATATTCAAGTTGAAAATTAGTTCAACTACAACACTGGAAACATTACCTGTTGGAAAATGCTCAACGGACGGCTTGACTTTTTTTTTTTTTTTCTTTTGGGATAGGAGGTGAGACTGAACTTGTTTATTTCGCATGATAACCACGTGAGCTCCATCTGCTAAGGAAGATCATATGATATGATTGAAAATGTGAAACCTTTGCTATCTTACTGGCTCCTGTGTTGTGAATGTTTTGTCTGTCAAGGTGATGTTTAATGTGATTTCTACTGACGTTCATGAGAACTTTGATAAAATCAGGATAATATGTGAACAGAAGTTGGTTTGAGTTGACGGTTAAATCCAAGCTTTGGAATGGCGTCTTGCTGTATGTCTATGTGTTAAATGTGAAGCAAGAGCTCAAAGCCACTCAGCTTATCTTATCTTAGTTTATTTTAGCTCAGTTCAGCTTAGCTTGGCGTAAAAGAAGCAGTTTAAAGCAGCTATCCAGTGAAAAACTAAAACAAAACCGCCTGCAGACACCTTTAAGGCTGTCTAATTATAAAATTTTATCTCATTTGTATCACAAATAGAAAAGTAGTTATGACTATTTATACTTTGAGAGGTAATGAAAAAAACTTCTGAAAAGAACTTACTTTCTAAAATGTCTATATTATTTAATATTACAGAGCAAGGGTTATAAGTCAACTCGATTTCTTGCTTTCACCGTAAACTAGTGTGGCTGCTGTCTGTGAAACATAAGATATACTGCAAGATGCAATTGTCTCACTTTGAATGAACCGTATTGCACAGGTTGAGCTCATTATGTTGTAAATCTGTGTTCTCACTGTCAGTAGTGGTGCTGCCTGTATGGTTCATTTATCATTTAATTCCAGCTGTAGTCATACTGACATACTCCTCGGGGAGAGGAGAACACTACTGCATGAGAGCTGAAGTTAATTCATTTAATTTTGTGTTGAGTTGAGCTTTTGAGTTGAGAAGGTTAAATGTGAATTTTAATTATTGTACTGCAAGTTATCACAATCTGTAGGCTGTAGTTAAAGTTCAGTGTATCTTACATCACTAACTCCTTGTTAATTATATTGTTTTGGTGTCCTACAGGTCTCTTTTTTTTATATGAGCTACAGAGCAGCACAGAAATCGTACTACTCAGACAACCTTTGCAAATATTCCTACATGTTCTACAACTGATTTCAAGTACCAAACTGCAAGATTGTGGACAACCTTTAAAGCCAAAATCAAAAATTGACATTCAGTATTGTTAAAAACATACTACTGTCCACCCACCTATTTTCTTAAACACTTATCCGATTCAGGGTCACGGTGGGCTGGGGTTAATTTGAATGGTAGCTCTTACACTTTATTTTTTAACTTAAAGTGATGTTCTAGTAGTAAATTAGCTTTTTAGTGGTCATTTTATTCACCATAAGCTGCAAAAAGAAAAGGAAACCTGATGGCAAAAATCAACTGTGTTGTTGATTATTTTGAAATTTGAAGGGTTAATGCTTAGACTTTTGGAGAATACGACAAAGTGTGGTGTCACACCGGACTACTTTTTTGCTTTTATCTCATACTTGACCTTGTAGCTTAGGTTAAATAAAAATGTGTATGAAAGAATAAAAAAATAAATTTTTGACACCAGAGATTTGAAAACACTTCCTGCAAGGTTAATATATGGCTGCAGTAAGGTGTAGTTCACAGAGCTTTGATATATATTCTTTTCTATATAGAAGCACAGATTATTAACTTGGAGCTCATTGTTCAGTCAGAGTCCTTCTGGCCAAAGTCAGCTCAGCCTGTGTAGATAATAATAACCTTGCCAACCTTTGGATAATCAGCTTCCCTCCAAGAGTCCAGTTGAGAGTTAAAGTGAAAGAAAGGTATCAATAGCAAACAGTTCGACAAAGGGGAAGATTCTCTAAGTAGGTTGGAAATTACTGTAAATTATTTCATAACAGCAGGGGGACAGAAAGAAAATAGGTAAGTTAACTCAAACTCTAGGTTGTCTTTGTCAGATTCCAGAGGCTAATTAGAGCCAAGCAAGGCTCAAAATATTTTTTTTGTTACAGTTTGCATTTGGATCAGTTAGCATAGCTGTATGGATGTATATGGAGAAGATCCAGGATATGCTCACATCTTCCGTATGTTAATTGGCCAGAGTGCCAAGACAGGCTTCTCCCTAATTAAACATCCTGGAAAGGTTAAAATATGGAGTTTTGTGAGGGTCACTAACACGAGGGCAGAAGCGTGTAAAAGTCGCATCACGAAGTTAGAGGTGAGAAAAGTTCATTTCTCTTTTTGTGCAAATGTCCTGTTGCAGGTAGCTTCCCTAATTAGACACTTCTTTGAGCTAAGTTTTAGTTTTTAACTAAAGGGTCATTTCTATTTCTGCCGTCTTCTGACAGAAAGTTTCACTAATTAGGCACATTAAATGTAACCAGTAAATACATTTTAGTGGAATTTATCACTGTAAAGATCGGACATGAGACTTTGAAAGTGAAGGGCAGGTTAATAGGAAATTGTTGTGAACATTGTCCATATGCATTTGGAGAATTGGCTGGAGAAAGCCTAATCATATTTTTTTCTAAAAGGCTTTATTTGACCACTCTGGTTTCTTTTAAAATTCTTCACAAAGGGCTAATTAATCTTTTTCTGCCAAACGTGCTCCCTGAGCTTTGGCTTTTGAATCTGAGCAGACAGAAGAGACCCACCACTATATGACCGGTATTTTTTTTTCTCCAACTTAAATGACCATCAAATGACCTTCATGTGCATTGTTGGTTTGGGATAGTTAAAGGAGCTCATTATAAGTTAAATTTAAGATTCATAATTTTAGTGTGACTTGCTACAACTGCAGGTTTTCTTCTTAGATGCTGGTTCATTATTCAACACACTGTCCTGCCTCGTCTTCCTCCCGTTTAGCATCAGGCTTATTGGGAAGAGGGAAGCCTGGCTTTGTTGATGTATCTGATTGTGCAGAAACTTAGGGTATTAGGGATATAGCAATACAAGCAGCGAAAGAAATATGGGAACAGAAAGAATAGGAGGAAACTGTCATGCACATTCATGGTCAGAGACATTCAGGATGCTTTAATAGGAAATTTTATACCATACACCGATTTTTATCATCCCCTAAATTGAGTCCATCTTTTCCTTACCACTTATCTCTAACTGGTCTTTGCCTGCCTTTCAGACTGTGAAATGGAGAGTGGTAATTTCCCCCGCTTCTCTCTGTATGTTAATGAAGCGCTAATCTGTTCCTGAGCGAGTGCCTTAATGAGGGCGACGTGCCCCTCGCTCAGCCGGCTAGCTCCCGTTAAGCTACCATTATGGAAATAGCTCGGCACTGCGCATCGTCCTGGGATCGGACTCAAATGTATGCCTTATTTCCACTTTTAAAGCTTTCTTCTCCCTCCTTAACAAGGCTGGGTGTTCCTTTGAGGGAGTGAGCAGTAGATAAACAAACATGGTAATGACGAGCACGGGGAGAGGCTTCACACACTTTGAGGTCTGGTCCTTTTCAGATGCTGGATGTTAGTTGGGCTAAATAGGCCACATAGGAGAAATTGTTGGGGATATAGAGCACAGTACGAGCCAAATAGCAAACCTATTTTCTCTCAGATATACACCCAAATTAGCTGTTTTATTATTCATCAATATTATTGTGTTTATGTAGTTTTTTTCCCTCTGGTGCTCCTTTACGGATCTCACAGTCGCTGACAGAGTTAAATATGTACACTGAGAAATTGAATTAACAAGGATTATTGACATTATTTTCCACTAAATTAATGCACTCCATTGATCATGTCACATCCCCCTATCCATAACGCCTGCTGATGACGATAATACTCGGCTGTATTTAGAGAAATACCCTAACCAGATTAAAAGTGGGAACAGATGCTGCTCGAAGCTGAACGTGTTTCAAAGACTTGTATCAAAGGATAATATAGCTTTATTCATTTTGCATGTATCTAGGCCAGCCCAGCCCTTGCCACTCCCACAGACCATATATGATGGGTGGTGTGGTGGGTGAGTATGAAATGGATTAACTTCTTTTTTCTTTTTTTTTTCTCTCTCTTACAATCAAAATGAAATTGCTCATCTTTGGGCTTCTCTCTTTGTCCTCCTCCGTCAGTTTGCTGTCCCAGCTCTTGGATTATTTTCCCGTCCTCATCCATGCTGTCTTTGTCTTTTTTCCCTAGTATCTTATATCTTCTATCTTTTAATACTCCAGTTTGTCATTTCACGATTTACTTACTTGAGAAAATGTTTAAAAGGAGGTCAGGTACAGAGGAGCTTTTTTGCCTTACATTTTTGCAGACACTACATAGTGCCTAAACACAAGCTTCCACTTATGTTAAGCTGGCATTAAGCTGACTTTTCCATCTTGACCAAATTCCTCTCAAAGTGCAGCTTTTTTTTTCTGTGAATCCCATATTCATAAGCTCCACAGCAGAACAACAGAGTGAATGAGTAAAATAAATTGGTAGTAGCTTGTTTTTTGGAAGATACAACAAGGGGGTGAACTTAAAGAGCGTGAAATACAAGTTGGAGGTTTGGAGGTGTAGCCAAGTGGGGGTTTTTAGTTTTCTTTCTTGATTTGTGCATCTCACAGTACAGAAATTTACTACAGGGTTGAAACCTCAGGATTCCTCTTGTGATGATGAAAAGGTGCCCGAGCCTTGTCTCAGATGAGATTTTAAGGGTGCACTTGGATTTAAAGACTCTCTGGAGGCTTTTGTTACAAATTTTCAAGTTCATACATCAATGAAATAGTCATGAACTGTTCTGGTTTGTCACATTAAGATTGTCAAGCTTAGGTGGTTGGGGGACTGGTTTGATGTAGAAAAAGCTTAATGGCTTTCACTGCTTCTTCCCTCACCACATATGGAGAGGTTTAATCAGAGTCTAATAAAGCCTTCTGCATGTATTTTCTTTTATTGTGAGCAGTTATCAGTCATGCATCAGACCCTGGGCTTCAAAAGGGGAATTACTGATATATCAAAGTATAGTGTGTCATGCACAGAATTAAAATGTACTCCAGCAGAAAGCACAGAAATAAATGTATTATATATCAAATTTATGGGATGTTTTTGATATGAAACCTCAATAAGTATTTCAGTGTCTTCTAAAAAATGAAGAAAGTGCCCCAGATTCAGTTATTAAAAATTTAAAAGCTGTTTTGTAGATGGTGTGGTGTGTATTGTTTCCTTTTTGCTGCCGTTGGCTCAGCTTTGGGCAATGCGGCCTGGAAGCATAATCGAACCTGGCTGACACATGAAGCTTGGTATAAAGACCGTTATTAGGCAGAGAAAATGACCAAGCTAAATAAATAAATAAATAAATGAAAAAGAAACCCACCACAGCCAGTCTAAAATAACATCATGGTGGTTTTTAAGGAAAAACTCTCATAGCTGAAAGCTTGAATTATTGATTTCTGGTTTAATCTTTAGGCAGTGGGGATGCATATTAACATTAGGCAATGAAAATGCAGCCAATCAATAACACAAGCACTTATTCGTTGTATACTGGTTTAGGCTTAGAGCCTGTAAAGCCATGGAGAAACCAGCAACCGCAGCATATGGCACATGACGCATTGCAGACGTGCTAGAAGGATGATCAGAACCAAGCTCTGTTTCTATTCAACAGTGACCACAGTAGGGAGGCAGGAGGAGGAGTAGGATAGAGGGATTGAGGAACTGTCATATTTCCCTAGAGCAAAAAGTGAGAGATTCCCATGTGGATGAATAATAATTTGGCTGTACCTCACTTGAGTGAAGTTGGAGGAACAGGGTTCACGGAAGGAGAAGAGAAATCAGAACATTTGTCATGGAAGTTCACTGGCACCACAAAAAGTACTGCATTGCTTTCAACCCCACAGAATTTTGTTGTGGCCAAGCCTCTTTTTGTGTTTTTGATTAAAGTTGAGGCTGCTAAGCAGTGACAGACATGCATAAAGGATGTGGAAGTGATGCGGTAGTCCCAGTCATCATCATTTAGCTCAAAAAGGCCACTGATCAGCACAGATGCTGCCTCTGAAGCACCACAAGGGCACGCCCCTGCAAGATGTGAACCAGATTTATTCCAAAACATCGTGGCTTGACATTCACCCATTTATGAAAGTCACTAGAAACCCTTCGTCTCATCACAAGCGGACAAACGTATCTGTCAGCTCGTATTTATCTTGGTTTAAAATCCGCATTGCATTTTTGTACCTTCAGGCTACGGCTTTGGCTCATTTAATGAAATGTTAAGTGAATTCGGGGATATTTTGCCTTCCAGTGAAGTCATGACACAGTTATCTGGAAGACATAGTGATTATCTTCCATGATAAGATTTCTCATCAGATCCAGTGTTAGATGGAAGCTTTGGCGTTTAAAATGATTAATTTAGTTTTTATCTGTTAGAATTTTATCAACCCAACTATTTGAACTCTTAACATTCTGGCCAAAACTGACATTTTGCTTCTTTAATTAAGTAAATGTTATGTCATCAGTGCAGAGCAGAGTAATCAGTATTAGTGTTGGGCTAGTTGCCGTGAAGAAGGTAGAGCTACAGTCAGTCTTTCAAAATATAAGCAAACCTCGATAAAACAAGATAGAAGGATTAGTACTACAGGCCAGAGGAAAAGTTTGAAATTTTTGATTTTGGGTCACTCGTGCCTTTGATTTAACTTAAAGTTATATACTAATATCATGTTTTGTGTACATGTCAAATGCACACGAATGATGCAAATGCAGAATCATACGGAGCTTGTAATTCTTTCCATCTTTGTCTGTGTCAGACCCTGATTCTCCCCACTACTCTGCCCACAAAATTCAGGGAAGTGTACCAACTGTAACGACTGAGTTAGCATTTGTGTCATTGTCGCAAAAATATTTTGGCTAGGATTAAAAACTGTTTCATTATTTTAGTCTCTAAAGCAGGGGTCTCAAACTCCAGTCCTCGAGGGCCGGTGTCCTGAAACTTTTCCATGTGTCCCGTTGCAACACACCTGAATAAAATTAGTAGGTCATTAGCAAGAGTATTGAACTTGACTGCATGCTAAAGTGGTAATTCAGCCATTTGATTCATGTTACAGCAGCTCATGAGTGAATGAACATGGTGCAATAAAAGTACTTTTAGAAGTACATTTTTCCAAACACTTACATTTACTTAAATTTACTTGAGTAGGGTTAGGGGTTGTCACTTCAGCATGCAGTCAAGTTCAATACTCTTGCTAATGACCTACTAATTTTATTCAGGTGTGTTGCAACGGGACACATGGAAAAGTTTCAGGACACCGGCCCTCGAGGACTGGAGTTTGAGACCCCTGCTCTAAAGTCTGTTGGGCATCTACTCTAAAATGTGCAGAGCTGCATAGGTGCAGTTCTTACAATTCACCTGATGCACTCCTGCTGGTGCAAAGAGTGAGAGATACAATGGGGAGTTTATTTCCCACTTCATAAATATAAGTGTAACACCGCCTATATTGGTGAGAAGGAATGGATGTATGGATATCAGCTAAACAACACTAGCAACATAGTAATGAGACATAACATCTGTTTGGTTCCTTTTTAAACTGCTTTTTCTTTTCTTTATAGTTTTAATAATCCTTCCAGATACATTAGCTGACTTAGCAGTTGGAGTTTATATCCTTAAAGACCTTAAAGTACTAAATCTCCAGGGGCTTAAGCCAAGGGGTCAGTTTGGGTCTAGTGGTTCTTGGGGTTTGTAACATACTGGCAGAATCCTGTAATTAGTACCGTATGCACGGCATTTTTTTTAATATCAGTAGTTTGATCAAACCTCACCAAAGTATTTGACAGTGCATTCAAAACAAGTAGAATGTTGTGGTTTTTTCACACCTTTGACATTTTTTTTTAGCATTTTTAACTGTAGACAAAAACACCCCAGTTTTGGACATCTGATACCATTGCCTCAACTCAACTGGGTAGTGAGAAAAATCACGTCTCCCAGAGACACAAGTGAGTAATTTTCTCTGGGGATTCAGAGGTCCAGGGTTTGATTCCCCAAGTGACTTGTTAACACACAGTAATTGATAATTGCAGTGTCTTTTTTAAGTATTCATCAAGGTCGATAAAGGCTAAAAGTTCAGATGCTCATAATCTGCTTAGATGCTGATTATTACCTCTTAATTGTATTGCTGTGGACTGCATGTGAAGTAGATCAATTACTGTGGGCACTTGAATTTGCGCTTTCAAGGGTGACTTATTTTCTTTCTTGCAGTGGTCTTCTTGCAATAGTTTACACATTTGACTACCAAGTGAAAGGTCCCCAGTTCGAGACAGGGAGGAGACACAAATCCTTTGGGGGGGTTATGTCAGGAAGGGCATTCAGCATAAAATCTGCCAGATCAAGTATGCGAACGTCATGTGAGTAAGGGAGCAGCGGAGAGAATCTTTCAGTTTATTTTCTTGGAGAAGTGATAATGTCGGTTATTAGACAGCTAATCTATACTTTTGTTATTTCAGTTTTGTTGTTTTTAACATATTTTGGCATGCTGTTTTCAGCGTGTCACTTTGCTTCTAGAAAAAGCATCAAAAGTTAAATATTGCTTTCAATTGGAAGACACTAAATTACTGAGGGAAGAAGTAAAGAAGAAGTAAGAAGAGGATGAGACTGTACTTAAAATGTAAAAACCAAAAAAAAAAACCAAAAACAAAACTGAAGTGTTGTCTGTAACAAACTGCACAAACCAAACACTTTAAAAGGAAATTAAACAATTAGCACTCTTAGTGAATATGCCACTCTCTACTGTTTATCCATTCTCTATGAATCTTTCAGCACAGCATGTCAACAGCCAGTCCTGAAAGGAACCATCTATGTTTGACAGAGATACAGGGAGCTTTTCATATTGCCATGCTTGGTAAAATAAGGAGAGCAGAATATTTTATTCAGAGAACAGTAAGTGAGATTCAGATGTTTATTTCAGTTAGGTTCCAGAGTCCTTCGTGGCCTTGGTTATTATTTATGAATTAACTGCTAAAAATGCCTAAAAAATTTATGACTCTGCAGGAGGGCCATCAAAGTGGAACAGCTGAACTTTTGTCAAAATGCATTAAAGTTAGCAAAGGCTTGACTGCAGGTTGATAAGGGTATTATTTGCATATAGAGAGTATTGGTTCTGTTTGAAACTGTGTTTCTTGAGCTTGTAAACAACATGCCTGAGTCCAAAGCTCACTAAAGAGTGAAGTCAGTATGTGAGTTTAATGTCGTTAAGTGATTGCATCTCTGCATAATTAGCATTTTTTTTAATGAAATAATGAATCTGTATAGCGATGTCTTCATTCTTGTCGTGGGGCCCCAAAAGGCAACGCGTTAGCTCTGCTGACTTCTGAAAAATGTGGATCTGAATTCTGTGTGTGTGTGTGTGTGTGTGTGTGTGTGTGTGTGTGTGTGTGTGTGTGTGTGTGCGCGCGCGCTCAGGCATGCCCCCAAGGAGCCTGTGTATGTGTGTGCATCCTTGCTTCAGTGTGTTTCTGTCATTCTAGTTCAGTGAGTGGCTTATGGGGTGCCAACAGTCCCAGCCTTTGTGTGTATGTCCTGCTGCCACGCTCTGTACTGTACTGAATGTGCTCTGGGGAGTGAGGCGTGTGAAAATCCCACCCTTGCCCACCTAGAGACTGTCAGCTCTGTGTGTATGCGTGCAAGAAAGAAAGAAACCCAGAAAGAAAAGACAGTGCTTTTGTGTATGTGTGTGGATGCATGTATTCATATGTGTGTAGGATGGGAAGTGGTGGGTGAAAGAGGACTCCACACTAACAGCCAGTCTCTGTATTGGACATTACAGGGGAATTTGTTATTATTCCTTTATTGCATTAACTGGTGAACCTAATGGCCTTACAAATGACCTCTGGCAGACGCTACACTGTTCTCTCTCAGACCCCGCACCACTGTTGCTGCCCGTCTGTCTCTTTCTGTTTGTCTATGTGTCCCTCTATACACTCTTTCCTCAGGCATTATACTGTCTGTGTGGTTAGACCACTATCTCAGCATCCATGTAAATTCTGCCTGTTTTCCTGTGGTCAGTGAGATTAGCCAGAACAAGGCATAAAAACTTATGCCATAACCAGAACCCCATTTTAACCCTACACCGCAACCTTGTATGTAACCTGACGTGCACCTCCCAAGAAATGTAACTACACACTGGATCAATATATACCACAACAACATGAGTGGTGTGGAAGGTTGTGGTGTAGGGATAAAGGAAGTTTTCGGCTACTACGTGAGTTAGGACGTCGATCTCCCTCAGAAGTCTAAATCAAGCTTTATGAGAAACCTTTTAATTTTTGTGCGTTTGCATCACTTTCGTTAAACTTTTGAGAGACAGCGTTAGGATTGGCATTGCCTTTAGCAGAGCATGTGCTGACCAAGTGGCTTCCACCGTTAAGTGTGCTTGCCATCACTTATTAGTACATAAACTGTTTATTTTCCACATGTTTATTAACAGGTAGAGTGGGTATAAAGTTTATTAAGTCCAGAGTGAAAAGCATTGCTCGTAGCAGGATTAAAGGTCCTGCACATGCTCCACGTTTTCAATCATCTTGCTAATTAGTCCTCCAGTCAGAATGAAGTTGTGTGGTACTATGCTGTGAACATAAACTAATAACAGCCTGCATGATGTGAGAAAAATCTGTGATGGGGGATAATATTTTTCAAAGTGGTGATAATAGTTTGTAATAAAATAACATTGAAGTATCCATATTAGGTATACTGTTCCTGTGTGTCTCTGCTTTAATAGGTATAGTGCTTACAGAAACCTCAGACATGAAACAGTCTATTCCAACTCAAAGAAATTAAATAAATTATCCCGAACACTGTGTGAGAGAGGTAACTAAAATAACTTTTCCAATTCATTGCATTGTGATGTGTTTTCGTAGCTCGATTATGATGAAAACACAATGTATCAGTCAGCACTTTTGCTTATACTGTCCTGAGAAGAGGAGTATTAAGGAAAAATGCTGTCGAGTAAACGGCGTATGTAGGGATTTTAATTAAAGTTCAATGATCATATATTTTCAAAGGCTGTCACTGGAAACCTAGATTAAAATGTTACATTCTTAAACCTCAGAATTTGGGTAAAAAAAGCTGATCTCAGAATCCTTTTCAAAGTGGGAGATTTACTCTGAAGGCATTAGACTTCTGCAAGGTACGTGATCAAAGTTGCACATGTGGAAGAAAATGTATGTGTAATAGAAAAGTCTTTGCTTATTCAGGGGGAGATAATGTGATGGCTGTAAAGAATGCAAATAGTCTCTCAACTTGTGCCTGCAATAAACTTTCTGTGTTGCATTTTCTGATCTTGCAAGTCATAAAACTCCGTAGCAGTTTTGTTTTAGGTTCAGAAGGAACTTTTTCAAAGTGAAGGCCTGTTCATATAAGATTAAGGCAGACAAAACAATGTTTGTTCTAGATTTCATAACTAACTGGAGTTTCTTTCTTTCTGTGTCTTCCTGCCTCCTCTGAGTGTGATTCATATCTAAATTAATCCGTCCCATGAAGCTCATCATCAATAAGTCACTTGTGTTTGTGTTGCGCTGTGTTTTGCTGCATAGCATGCGAAGGTTCACGAGGCGGATGTGGAAACCTAGTCATGTCCCATTGTCTCTAGCCACAACACAGGATGTGGTGGACTGTACACATACACCCAAACAAATAAGGAACAAGCACAAACACCAAAGCTGGACAGACAGGACATAGGTGACCTCATCCATGTGAGACTAAACCAATAGGCAAAATATCCCTCGTTCTAGTCAGTCCACCACTGAGGACATTATTTGTATAGCCCCAGGAGCTGCTTCCCGCTGCTCATGGTAAATGTCAAGACTCATCATTGCTGAATGAGAGTTTGCTGCACAATTTACTTGTCTGCAGTCTCCCAGTGTTTTTAATCTCTTGAATAAAGGTGCTGTGTGTTTATTTAGCTAGTGTGTTTCCGTCCTCTGCCTTTGTTGCAGCAGCCATTTAGCACCGTAGGTAGTATTTCCATTTCTCTATTTATTGAGGTTCATTCAAATCCTACTCCCTGCACCTTTTTCTTTCTCATCTACTCCCATCTTGTTTCATCTGCTCTCTGTCCCCTTCTCTTCTTCTTTCTCTATCCATTCCTCCATCTGTCTGCTGTCTCTGTTTAGATATCTGTTTGTGTATGTGGCTTAACCTCTGAGCATGTAGACGTTAGATATGCCCTGTTCTTTCTCTAATTGGTTCTCTGTATTCATGTGGGGATGCAGAACGAGGCAGGGAGACTGCAGGCAAAGATGACTCTTAATAAATGTCAGTCCACGGGCAGGTTACGGATGGACAGCTCACTGATGGGCTGTTCATAACAAGACGTCACTTAATGCAAGGCAAGTCAGGAGATGAGGCGAAGTTACATAGATAAAGAAAAAAGCATACATCAAGAACGGGTAGTGTTTTTTGCCAGTGAGAGATGAGGAAAAGATGAAAGCGGGACAGGGAGGCAGAAATTACCTCAACAGGAAGAAGGAGATGGAGCAAAACCTCACCTCATGCTACTGCAATTTGAGGGCAGTGATTGTGAAACCACATGGCGTGTGTGACAGGAAGGAGGTCACATACTAGCAGTGATGTATCTCTGAGAGTCTGCAAACTTGTGATTTGTGTGTGCGACATTTCTTAACTGGGTTTACCAGAGGAGATGTTCAACGCTTAGCTGATACCAACTTGGCTGCCAGTCATCCTGAGTTATTTGGAACAATAATAACCTGCATCAGAACTACGTAGTAAGTGGGAAGAGTAGTCAGCTAAAAGTATATGTTAGGTAATTTAAATATATTTGTAGTTAAAATATTTTAAGTATCTAAGTAAATATTTAGAAATGCTTAGTAAAATGTAATGTATATCATAGACTGTATACAAAAGACGAACCTGGCAATTGTGACATCACCCATTTGTTATTCAGATAACTTTTTAAAGCCTTTAGCTGAGTGCTTTTGAAATTAGTCATGACGAGTGAGTGGTAGAGGTGACTAAGAGCTGAAGGACACTGTATGCCCGTGTGGTAGCAACTTGTCAATCCACAGGTCGGCCCACCATAAAGTTGCTTCATCCTCCTTTCTCACAGTAACAGGAACCATGATTTACAAAATTAACATAATCTTGCATTGAGTAAGACTAAAAACTAGAAAACAGAGCTACCTATGAAGCAGGTTGTTAGTCAGCTGTCAGCTGGCCATGGTGGGTACTGCTTGTTGGCACATTGGAATATGACAAGCCACGACTCTGTGCTCATCTCTCCTACAGTGATGGAGCCCAGTGAGCCTGCAGGCTGCCCTCACATTAATGTCTTGACATTATCTGATAGCTCTCTGGGCCTGTGTCAGAGGGCTGACCCGAAGCATTGCTTTGAATGTTGTGGTTTAAATGCCCAAGGTGTTAAATAGTAAGGATATTTCATAGGTTTGGAGGTGGAGGAGACAATATTTAGTCTAAGACTGTCATGTTTTTTATATCAAGAGACATTATGTGCAATGTTTCCTCATGTACGTGATGTAGTAGACACCTACTGTCTCATCATTTGGCACCTGATGGACATATTTAGGAGTATATTTCTTAAAGATTGTAGCAGATTTGAGCAGATCATTAGGCTTTTCAAACAGAAAAGCCTCTTGGGTTTTCCTTGTGGGCATTAGTCTAGTTTTTATGATTCTTAGTTTGTTGACTGTGCACCAGGCTGACTCCATCTCTGTGGAGGATGAAAGATGGTTTGCTCACTTGCCCATTCTGTCAGGCAGAGCCAAAAAAACAGTTGGGTGTCAAACAACATTTTTGTAACCAGGCAGAGGGATGTACTGGTAGAACGAGATGCAGGGAGGTGAGAGGGGTGGAGGGTGGTCTCTTTACCACTTTTAATGTAACACACTTGTCGGGCTTTAAACACCTCATTTCTAGTCTTGACATTAAATTTAGTTAAACTATGGTTTCTAGAAGAGTTCCTGCTCCTTAGGCTGGTAACACTGTACTTTTTATCTGCCTTGTTGGACTGCACAGCAGTATTAAACTCCTGTAGTTTCACATTCAGAGCGTCAGCAGTGCAGTTTTTCATAGCTGGAGAGCTTTCATTTCTATGTGCTAGGAGGACTCTCAGTGTATTAACTGCCCATTTCATAGTTTTATTGTTTTATTAGCTGCATCCCAATTCTTGTATTCTTGAAATAGTTGAAAAGAAACAGTCACAATAATAACCAACACAGCAGACAGAGTATAAAGAGATGCACACAGAGAACATGAGTGGAACAGTGGTGTGGTGGTAAGGACTGTCATGGCACAGTAAGAGGGGTCCTGGGTTCAAATCTACCAGCTCCAACTCTGTGTGCAGTTTACATGCTCTCCCAATAATCTCTGGTGATTCTAAACAGACCGTAAATGTGAATGTGAGCATGAATGGTTGTCTATCTCTTTGTGTGGTGACCAGTCCAGGCTGCACCCCACCCCATGACAGCTGGGATAGGTCCAGCCTCTCAGAAACCCTGATAAGCAGAAGAAAATGGATAGCTGGAGAACAGAGTGTGCATTTGTAAGGGGATAGACAGAAAAGATGAACATGAGGCATCACATGAAAGCAGATGATTTTTTCCCCATGCTACTAAAACACCACAGCCTTTGTGCTTAAACAAGCAGTTTTGATAAAAAAGAAAGACTTAAAGTAGATGCTAACTTGAAAGAGGTTGCCGACAGAGGTGATTGTCATTTGCTGTCAAGTCTTTGCCCCAGAGTGACTACTTTTCATGTCCAGTTTAATTTATAATTTCTAAACTTTGAATTTAGGCTTTACTGCCACGCTCAAAACTAGAATTACCAGTGCCACCTGAGCCAAAGTTTTGAAGTTGGGTAAGAATTTCCTGGCGGAAGTGGCCAGAAATTGGCTCGACTTTCTGAACATAGGACTTCCCAATCTTTCAAGCAGATGTTTCAGCAGGAGGAAATTTAGGGAGCAGCTGCTCCTAAGACATTGACGTAGGATTCTACAGTGTAATGTTTGGTGTTACGATAAGAACAAAAAAACAGATCACTGACCGTTGTGAGCATTGTTCTAGACAGTGTTGAGTGTGAATTATTTAATTTGGTATCATCTGGTTAACTTGCTAACTGTTGTAATAAGTTGGCAAAGGTTCTTTAACCTACTTTAGATGGAGGCTGCCCATTAATTAAGAAGAATGAACAGACAGCTTAACTAGAACCACTTAGCAGGTGTCCTTCATCAGAAATTAATGGCCACTGACATATTCACCCAGACCAACACGGAAAAATATTAATTATTTATGTGTATCATTGCAGCAACTGCTTTTAAATAATAAATGGCCTAATATAACATCCAGAGGATAATTGATGTGTTAGTGGACATGCAAACAAACTGTGCTTTTTATAGTGTTTTAACACAGAAGCAACTCTTCTGTGTTACTTCCTCCTAAATATGTATATGGTTATTGTTTGTGTTATTGGGTGGTTGAGCTTTTGTACCCATTCATGCTTCTGTATATACGTCCCCATGAGCCTAAAATATATGTGCTGTGTTTTGTTTGTTGTCGGGGGGGGGGGGGGGGGGGGGGTTTGGGGTTTTTTTGGTCCGT
>VVHJ01063566.1:15836-36616 GCA_015107715.1 Tylochromis polylepis | reverse complement strand
GGGGTTTTCTTGGGGGGGGGGGGGGGGGGGGCACGCCATTGTTCTTTGTAGCCATTTCCCTTGTTGCCGGGTTTCAAAAATGGCGGCTTTGATTTTTGTGAACGAGACACTCTGATGACTCTTTGAGTGACGTCACTGACCAGCCAATCGTTGGCATGCAGTCTGACGATGCCACATTTTAGTACCTGCTCGGATCGCTTGGAACCCTGGGCAAGCAGGTACTAAAATAGTACCTGGTACCAGGTACTTTTTTAGGTATGATCTAATGGAAAATCCTGAAAACTGTGGTGAACCGTATTGAGTCGATCCGAGTAGGTACTAATGGAAGAGGGGCTTAGGTGTTTAGTACTGTGTCCAATCACTTTTGACCCCCCAGAGTTGGTGTGATTGATGTGTACTGTGCTCTGGCCCGCTTCAAGAGGCAGGCCTGGCACAGTTCAGTTGGACTCCAGCTCAGTGTGCATAGAGTGTGGTTCTGCTGCTTTCATTAAAAATTGCTGTGTTACATTATTAATAAATCTATAAGGAATGTGGGAGGACAATTTGTCAGCGCTTCTAAAAAAACGCCCAAATACATCCACAAAAAAATACATCAACCTCATTGTGCTCGGCAAGAATGCCTTTCAAAAGCATGTTGATGCATGAAGGAGAGAGTGAGTGTGAGAGAGAGAGGAGCTCAGGCACTGAGAAAAACTGAGGTGTACTGTAGTCCATAATGTAAAGCACAGTGTGAACACGAGCCAATGGGGGACAGTTATGCATGGGCACGATTCAAAGTAAACATGCCTAGTGTCTCCACTGTAAGTCTGAGAAACTGTGCCTGTCTTCCTCTAGCTTACAGCACTGAAGACCAGTTGTTGTGGAGGCCAGGGGTTCTGCCAGTGCATGAAGTGGAGGAATTCTTGCTGAATGCACAAAGATCCCGTGGCCAGGAGGAGGCAGTAGGAACCCAGGGGGTCATTGTCCAAGACAATGAACAGGTACGTCTCAGCAAACACTGCTGGCTATTTTGTTTGTTTAAGCTAGTCTGCAGTAACACGTAAGCGCCCCTCTTCAGTAACAAAGCACTCATCCTTCATGGCAATGTCCCAACTGCCCCCCCCCCCACACACACACACACACACGTACACACACACACACTCACACAAACACAAACACAAAGGTGGATGATTCATCTTAACCAAGTTTTAGCTGTGGTAAAGTATAATAAATGTGCCTTCTGTACACACTGAAAGAAACAAACAGCTGGATAAAAAGAAGTCCGTGTATTATTAGATCTGTGTAGTTAAAGATTTTACTTTTGTCTTGTTATTCAGATGTCTGGATTACTAACCTCATCCCAATCTCCTTAAAATGTTTCAGAAGACTTCTTCTACTTGTCTCATTTAGTATGCATTACCTGAACTCATAGTGGACTATGGCTAAACATGGTCTGCCTTTATGTCCATAATCAAGAATTCCTGTTTTGTTTTTTTTTAACTTGCGTTAAACAGAGAGGTAAGTCTTCACTGAGTGACAGTCTTTGTGTTTCCTCTAAACCTTCAGGCACTGTACGAGTTAGTGAAATGCAACTTCAATGTCGAAGAGGCACTGAGGCGATTTCGTTTCAACGTGAAAGTATTCAGTGGTAAGAAATATCCTGTTGTCCTACTATCCCCAACTGGGTATTTTACACCTCTGTGAACAACCCAGAATAACTTTGTAATAATGAATGATAGTATGTAACTTTTAAGTAACCAGAAAATTGTTGCAATCATATGTCACAGGTTTTTGCAGTTCTAGTATTTTATACAAAATTTTAATCCATTAGCAAGGGCAAACCTTAACCGAGGAATTCACAAACATGAAACTGTGGCCTATTTTCCACCCTTGACCCTAGTTAGGCATTTATACCCCCAACACACAAAATTTTATCGTATTCAGTTACATAAAACCATTACCATTACCATTCTATACAATATAGATACAGGTCAATAAATAGACATAAATGGGGAAAAACAGAAGTATAATGAAATGCATATAAAAAGATTAATTAATTAAATTAATATATGATTCTTATTTGCCATTTGCCAGAATTTGACTTTTAATAAGATTTAATACCTGTATTTGACTTGTATTTGACTTCAGGAGGCGTGACAGGACATTATGGAGAATGCTGATTGTCCAAATTTAGACCTGTGATGTGGTGTTTTATAGTGTCCATTCAGCATGCTACTAGTTACTGCTGTCAGCGTCTTATGTATCTAGAAAAAATACACTGGGGCCAGTCTACATTTAAAAACTACTTTAACACAAAAGATATGAATGAAACCATCAAAACTAAGTGGATTGTATTTTTTAAATCTATATTATTTACAGAGTCTGATTATATAAAGATGCAAGGTGCTTATTTGTAGATGGTGATACTTAGGCCCATACTGTCATAAGATATCACAAATTGAGAAAATATCGAAGAATGCATAAAGAGCTAGGCTACCGGCAAGGTCATCTAGTGTTGAATTAACTTCAAAAAAACTCATATTGGTCTTAACTGTCTTTGAAATTTTTCCATGTTTATCAAATTTGAGTTGTGGATCTAAAATTATTGTTAAAAACTTAAAATGTTTAACTTCCTTTATTTCTTCATTCCTTAACTTAATTTTAAAATCTTCTAATAGACCATATTATCCATATTTTCTAATGGATAAATCCACAGAATCTGTTTTTTGTTTTTTTGTTTGTTTTTCAAAAAAGAAGATTATGTTGGAGCCACTGATGAGCATCATTCATATGCAGAGGTGGTGTGTTCAGAGTTGTAGTAATGTTAGAGTTGGATATATGAGTTCATCATCTGAAAAAAGCTGGCAGCCTGCCTCTGGGTGGCTTGCAGGCACATCACTGATAAACAGAGTACAAAGTAGTGGCACAAGTAGCAGTCCTTGGGGAATGCCCATTCTATTTTTCACCTGTTTCACTTTTTTTTTTTCTTTCTTGTTCATCCATCACACACTGCACACTTGGGTATATCATGGTTGACAGTGTCAAATGACTTTTTTAGATCAAGGAACACAACACCCTCAAAAAGTTAGTGTGTATTCCACATCTGCAGTAACAGCATACCAGTACACACCTAACACAATAGTGTCCATGAAAACCAATGGTATTCGTAATAAAAGAGGGAAATGCAGGCTAATTCGACAACCCAAGGCCAGTGTAGTTCTTTTCCAGCACAAGATAGTGTAAAGCATGACTTTTCATTACCCTTTCAGTGGAACAAAAGCTGCCAACTTCATCACTGCAGAGAAAGAATCACTGATGTGACTTTATGACCTTTAAGTCAGCAGTGAGCCTCCACGTTAAGTCCAGTACTGTTTTGTTATGCAGGAGAGAGGAAAACAAAATTAACACATTATGAAATTAAGAGAGTTACTTTTCATTTCAGTTTGTCTGTTGTATTTAGTTTATGTGATTGTAATCACAACTATGTGATCAATTTAAAATTAATATGTAGCTTTATAAACATATTTTTGATGTCCACTGTCTTTAGAAGAGCTGTGTTCCTGGAGTGAGGAGGAGTGCCGGAACTTTGAGCATGGGTATCGAGTTTATGGGAAAAACTTCCACCTCATTCAGGCAAATAAGGTGAGCACCCAGAGGATGACCTGCTACCTGATATGCTCATTTAAAAATGTTGACTATTTTCCCCTAATGCAAAAACAACCTCTTCTTATCCACAGGTACGAACACGCTCAGTGGGCGAGTGTGTGGAATATTACTACATGTGGAAGAAGTCTGAGCGTCACATGTACTTTACTCAGCAGGCTACCAGGCTGAGCCGCAAGAAGTACAGCCTACAATCGGGGAGCATGTGAGTGTTGCTGGGACAACAATCTGAAAATAACCAGAGTCTTTTAGATATAAGGTGCAATCAGAAAGCGCAACACATAAAAAGCAAGAACAGCCATCTGATTTACCTTCAAGTTTGTCTCCTTGAGGAGCACTGCACTGCTCCCGGCTAGATTTAGGTCAGTACCAGTCTGTTCACTTGCATCTTCATTATGGACTCAACCAATTCACTCAACCTCCTTGCCAGATTTGACTCCCTGTGAATTTGTCCTGTACCCACAATGAAATCCAAGTGGAAACAGTTTTGACTACAGAAATCCAGCAAATGCACACATGCAAGTAATCAGGGTGGGACTTTACAAAGAGCAGTTCTGAAGTATTAAAAGCACTTCAGAGTTGAACAAGGAGACAGCCTTGAAGGGGAATACCCCCTTTTGGGATTGTGTCAGGAAGTACTTCCAAACTCTGCCATATCAAATATGCTTTACAGAGTAATTGAAAGGAGCTTTAAGATTTTTGCTTTTTTTGACACACCTGAAAAAAAAATTGGTATTTTGTTTCTCTATCTCACAGCAGGATCATACAAAAACAATGAAGTTCATTTTTATGAAACCTGATGAAGAGGTAGAGTTTGGGTAAAGGAAGTCCTAATTAAACTTTGGTACATGTCTAGAATCACTTCTTGTAAAATTGCCAGATAGAGCTTTGGACTTCAGAGAGGTCTACATTCTAAGCGTGAGACCTGTAAGGTAGTGAGGATCAATTTTAAATCCCTTACTAATTTTTACATGCTACCACTGGGCAGTATTATCATGAGACACAGCCTTCTTAACTGTGAATTACTGATGATCCTGATGGTATTGATGGTCTCTCAGCTCACTGAGTTTTAGATTAAACTGGTCTAGATGTCACAGAATTATTAAAAACACGATAAGTAAAAATTGTTGACCTAACTTCCAAATCAGGAAACTTGATGTGTGCTTTTAGTCTGCTATTAGGTTAAACTATTGTTACGCTCTCTCTCCGGTCCACCAAATAAATTAAATAAATGTACTACAAATAAGTAAAAAGTCGACAATAAAACTACATCAGGTTACACCAGACTACCTCTCACAACTGCTCTTACTCTTAATGAAACAGGAAGGCCCAAATTCTTCATTCCCACATGTTTTTGCTTCACTTTATCAGCATTTCGACATAAAAAAAAATTCCACCTCACTTAATCTGTAAGCAGATGTGTTAAACTATCTTTTAAAGTAACTTCTCTCAACTGAAAGGACATCTTAAGATTCTGGTGGTCTGCAAAGAGCTGGTTAAGTTATATGAACATATTTTACAACTACTACTTTTGTTGAAAAAAAAATTGTCCGAGTAAAAACTGTGAGCGCTGTAGATGGCAAAACACATAATTTGTCAGAGCTGGAAGTAGTTTTGTTGTGTGTTGCAGGGAGGATGGCGACCAGGACGGGGAGGTTGTGGAACTGGAGGGAAGCAACAGTTCCTCAAGGTTGTTGTCTCACAGCTCCATGGGCACAGGGCAGCTGGAGTTCCCATTACCTCCACAGTTGAACCTGGACCAGGACAAACAAGGTAAAAACCAGAGGTAGCCTCATAAAAACACCTGACTTGATGGCTCAGATGGAAGCTCTTTACATTTACTTTGATGAGCTCTTGCCACACAAAATGTCCTTTCTTACAGAGAACTAAAATAATATTCAAGTAATAGTGAAGCAAAGGTTGAAGTCTAAAGTATTAACTTTGACCTTGAGTTCAAAGTAAAGACACAAGCTTCTTCTTCTTCTTCTTCTTCTTCTTCACAAAAGAAAAAGTAGATATACTGGAAAATCTTAGGCCAGTTTGCCACATTGAAGTTTCAGTATCTGATACAACTGAAGCTATGTATGTTTACCCATCCTTTTGTACATAAACCATTTACATGCCATGTGAAACATACATGCCAAATCATTTTTCAGTCATGTTATACATGGGCTCCATTGATTTCCTGTTTGTTTACATATTCTTCCTGTTTATTTTGACATATTTATTATCCTTGTCTCATATGAAACATTTTATGTCTCCCTCCCTTTGTTTTTCCCCAATATTTTCTTGGTATACATCTGTTTTGTGTTGTGTTTTTGCTCGTATGTATGCATGTGTGCGCGTGTGTCTGTGTGTGTGCGCTTGCGCATGTTGTGCATGTTGATGGTGCTCCAGAAGAAGAGGGCCGCCCCAGGCGCAGACGAACTCCCCGTTTTCTCTTAAAGCCATGACCTCAGTCCACTCAGGCCACAGACAGCAGGTTGAGCAGCCTGCAGGTAAAGAAAAGAGGATGAGTACAGAAAACAAAAATAATGTGGTCACTGGGAAATAATCAGACAAATAAATAGAGAGTTTAATGAGAAAGGAAAGAAACAGGTTTAATGTAAACAGCCTCATCTGGTTGTGTAACATTTGCAAATAATGTCTGAATCTTGTTGGAGATATTATTTAAAATATTGCTTTTTGCTTTTTTCCCTTGGCATTTGAAAAGGATTTTTCAAATGCAGTTTTTTCTCTTATTTACCATCGTGTCTTTTCAAAATATAACTGTTGTATGAAAATAAAATTCAAAATCGGTGTAGCAAAACTTCTACAGTTACATTTGCTAAGAAAAAAAGCATTTATGGCAGTGGCTGGAGTACATATCACCAGCTTATACATGGCATGGCATATGTAGAATTTACAGCATAAAACATGCAGTAAACAGAGTTGTGTAGATCGCTCTGTTGTAAGTGGTTTGTTTGTGGTTCGCAAGAACAGATAATTCATAATGCCCAATTTGAATTTGTAGTTTGATACATCCCAGGATATTTTTATTGATGTCGTAGCATACATGGAACAACATTTGGAGAAATGTTTCAGTTTCATCTCCGTATGAATACATTTATAGATTGCCCAGCAAACATGGTTGAATCTGCGACGTCATCTCCCTGGTCAAAACAGGTCGGGGTACGATGCCAATCTAGAGCGATGGATGTAGACGTCGTTTCCACATAGAACAAAAGTGACATCGGCTCGTCTCTTAAACAGTGAGAATTGAAGATTAAGTTGTTGCAAAGAAGGAATGAAAAGATTGATATCTGGTTGTGACCAGATTATCCACATGAACGTTTCCGTGGATTTTACATCGTCACGTAGTCACAGAGTAGTGCTACTGGAATCTTTTAAAAAATTTTAAGCAAACAACACTTTTAAGTTGTTTTCGGTTTTGTGAATCTAAATTCCTTTTGATTTGTTGTTTGGTGAACTTAGCACATTGGACAATTATTCCCTCTCTGTCTGCGACGTCAGCATCATAAACTCAGGAATGCTTCAGTCAAAGCATGAAGTTCGGTTAGCTCGACCTGAAAGCGTGAGGTCACGAGTTTGAGTCACCACTAAGGTTTCTTCTTTTCTTCTCATACTTTTCTTGAAAGAATTCAATTTCTATTTCCTTTATTCTGATCAATAAATAGACAGTAAAAAAGAATTTTTAAACACAAACTTTCTCATGCTTTAAAATCTAACAAGGACGTTCGACAAGAACCTCGTTTATGTTAGGAAGTACTGTGAAGGTTGAGGTTGATGTTGACGTAAAGGTAACATTCGTGACATCGATTAAACTTTCATTTTGGAACTACGACTATCGTTCAAGAAAAGACCACCAGCCATTTAAATGTTTGCTGGGTACTTTGTGGTAGAAATAGGTACACTAGAAGAACACAAAAGCACTCCTCAGATGCCAGTGTAACCATATACATCAAACATACAACGGTAAAATCATCATTTGAACTTCAGATAAAACTGTTATAGAATATATGACGACAGTAATGGAGGTTTTATTAATCTGTCATCCTGTGAATTTCTATACATCTTTCCAGATGGTGAGCTGGTGATGGGCTTGTCAGAGCTGTGTGGTGATGAGTGTCCTCAGCAGCTGTTTGGATGTCCTTTTTCTCTCCCGCCCATAGATGGCCTGCAGGAATCTGGCTCAGATAGTTGTTGTCCTTCAGCTCCAGTCCAGCTCCAGTCTCAGCTCTTTGCTGAGAGCTCCCAGTGGGCCTGCGGGAACTCCCCGGCCCTCCATGACAACCACGGGCTCTCAAACTCTTGTTTCTTTCAGCTACACATGCGTGGCGAACATTTACTTTCTGAGGGCCCTGACTGTGGTACAGCAAGCGGTGGGGCCAGTGCTTCCCACATGCTGCAGGTGGAATTTAGCCTGCCGTCCTCTTCATCTTCCTCATCCGCTGTCCTCCCGTCACACTTCCAGGCATTCAGCAGTTTGCTTCACCCCTCACCCGTCCAGCATCCTCGCTCTCTCACACAGTGAAGGGGACATGGAGATATCTAAGTGGTACTCTGTGTAATTTGCCCTGTGCGTTTTTGGTTGGTAGTGATCTATTACAGCAGGGTAAAATAAAAATAAGAGGACAAAAAGTGCGTTAATGCAACTTGCTTGAAAAAGGATGGACCTATTACCTGTGTTAGCGGGTGACTTGTGTGCCTCTTCTTAAACGGAGACACTCGAATCTTACGCTTATTGTGGAATGATGACTGTGTTAATCACTACTTTCAGGCATTGATTATGTGCTGCTGTCCATTATTCCTGAAACTGATTATTGACAATGTTGACCACTGCTGCTTTGTTTTCTTATTTATCAGAACGGACAAATTTGACTGCTGCTCAGATTTGATTTTTTTCCCCAGATTCTTACCATGAATACAGACAACATGACTTCTTTATGTTCTTCATATCAGTCAGCATTTTCACTGCTGCAGCCATTTCAGATCTGCTATTGGACTGTACCTCACATGATGTGATACAGGGGTGGGATGTCTGACTACAGAGTAAAATCTGTCCACTTATACAATATAGAATAGTTTATTTAAACATTAACTTAAAATGTTTTCTCCTTTTTGGCCCTACATACCTGCCCTATCTTTATTCTACAGAAAATTGAATCTTTCTTAAGATTAAAAAAAAATCTGAACAGCTTAAAGAAAAAACAGTTCTAAGGCTGATTTGAATGAGCAGCAATGTAGGAGCCTAATGGAGCGCAATAATTTTCTGTTTTATTGTATTTTATTTCTTTTTAATGCCTTTCTTTTTGCTTCTGTGGAAATGTTCCTCTCTTTTTTCCCACCACTGAAAATGTATATAGATTTATAAAGGTGCAGGGTTTTGTCATCAGTCATGAACACCATCTCTCTTATGATGAATAACTGCTACCATGACGAGCCTGTTTCACATAATAGGCTTAAAAATGAAAGACTGAAATATAAAACTTTACATGCTAAGGTGCCGTATAGAGAAGTGAGAAAACCCCTGTGCAATATGACTGAAATATAAAACGGTCCATTATCTCTCAAGTTCAAAAGTGAAATATTTCCACCATTAAAAATAAAACAAAAGCACAAACATAAAATATACATAAGCACAAAAAACCCCCACAGTTGTGGTCAGAAGCTTACACAAGAGTCATCATGTGCATGAATGTCATCATAATCTGGGGCTTTTAACGATTTCTTTGAAGTGTTCAGTTTCCACGGTGGAATGATTGCACAGCATACATCTTTAATGACTTTTAAAAAACATGAATTGGGTTCCCAAATTTGAATTTATTATGGATTTTCGCTAATCCACACAGGGTCAAAAGTATACATAGAGCTTTTCAAATTTATACATACCCGTGCAATAACATTTAAATTTTCTTTATCGAGCTGCAGCTCAACCAGACACTTTGGTAGCTGACATTTCTAGCTGTAAATTTCACCCCTCTTCTTGGCAGATTTGGTAGAGTCCATGCCCATTATGTATGTAAGCTTCTGACCACAACAATTCACATCCAAAAACATCAGTGATAAGTCAGAAAATCTGATTATTGAAACCAAAACGAGTCCTTCTCTGATCTCCAGTTAGCCTAGATCCATTAACATTAGCATCAGAACGTACAGTTTATTTATTTATGGGTGTCTATCTGCAAAAGAACAGATGCATAAGTAATCAGAAGAAGTAGATCAAACCACAGTAGCTGTTCTCTTGCACAGTCTAGCTCTTGAAGAAAACACAAAGCCACGTGTTTTAGATGACTCACATAATGTTAGCCACAACAAACAGGAAATCTTTCTCTAGCACAAAACTGTTAAGAACATGAGAAAAAGCCTGATGATTATTAGGAGCAGATTCCTTAATCAGATGACAGATGAATTTGTTTTCCTTAGATGTGGTCCAGCATGTTTAGTATGAACTGGGCCAAGACCACCACAGTGAGTACAGTCCCAGCAGGGAGGTGGGACTGTGATGACCTGTAGTTGGATGAAGTGTTGGGGGAATGTTTCTAGATATCTTGATAAATGTCTTTAGATATTTAGATGACTCCAAGTCTCCAGAATTTTCAAAAAAGATGAATACTGCAGCATGTCACTGCCAAAAGTACAATAAGAAGAAAATAGTTCAAACTGAGCTGACCACATCTGAATCCAACAGAACACTGTTAGAGTATGTTAAAGAGAACGACAGACCTATATAGCTCCTCAACAAGGAGCAGTTGAGAGGACCTCCATACCTAGGAGGACTGTCAAACATTGAAGCCAACACGCAGCATAATAAAAAAAAATTCAAGATTTTTGTTGCTGTTTTGTCTGTGTTTTTAATATAATAAATTAAATGTTTTAATATAGTAAGTAAAAAAATTATTTTAAAAAAAATTATAAAAACTTCAGTTTTTAAGATTGAGTGTGACCTTGCTGTAAGAATATTGATATTACATGTGTTGCTTTCCAGCTAGTGCCTTGAAGGTTGTTGTTTGTTTTTTTTTTAAATTTTCTATGTATATCCCATCCAAAGGGCACTTCAAATAAAGCAACTAAGAATCCAGAAAGTGAACAAACTCAAATATTGCTTGTGTTTTTATTTTAGCATAAAACCAAATAGCCCAAAGTTAGACTTAAACATTCAACATTTTAGTGATACTGCACATGTGTGTACTTGATGATTTTTCCAGTATGATGAATGAAGGTGAACATTTTTCTCAGGTTCTGGTAAAATGTGACTGATGGTAAGTGGATAAAGTCAGTCATCCCTCCAAACAGGTACTGAACATCCAGAGAGGAAAGTGATTTATATTTACAGCTTGTTGGTCCAAGACGTCGTGTACAAAGATTATCCCATCATGGAAATTCTGAGACCTGCTTGTCTCAAGTTCCCAGGTAAGTCCCACCTTTGATCTAAGAAATTCTCGATTCTTCTCTTCAAGCCTCATATATTTAAAATGACACATTTTTCGGATCATTTATTGAACCACGCTGGCATATCCCAAAAACTCATTAAGGAGAACTCAGTAAACCTCTCCAAGCCACAGAGAGATTGCATTCTGAGAGCCTCGACTGAATGAAAAGAGCACTCAGCTAACAAATGTTTAAAAAGAGGTGAACATGATTAGAATCTCAAGAGATGATGAATGTCAGTTTATATATGTATTTATATAGTACATGATACACAGTATACTATTAAATTGACTCTTACTGGAACAATTTCATAGATTCTTTTGGTAATTTCACAGAATCATAATTGTACATATGTAATGTGTACATTAATGTACTAAACTTGCATGTCTGTAAGTTTTAGTCCATCTCTAAAGATAAAACGTTCCACAGAAAACAAGGATTTGGCCCCAGCCTTCCATCTATCCCTGTTTCTCTTTTCCCTCTGTGCTGGGCCTTTTGGTCATCCAGGTTTAATGCTGGTTTCAGATCAGTGTTTGTTTTGTTGTTAAATGTTTATATGCAGGCACTTTGGATAACACAATGAAGGAAAACGAGTAAAATTATTTTTTTTAATTATTTTTGTCTGTATATTTTCTTTTTCTTTATGATCGATGTCTTTTAAGATTGAACATAAATGGCCTACTTATGAAAAAAACATACTTTTGTCTGACCTGGTTCTCTACAGTAGCACTTTCATTTATTGACATTTATTATTTGAAAATGTAAAGAAGTTAATTTAATGGCATTTCTTTTTCCTTCATTATTATCATTATCATTATTATTATTTACTATTATATTTAGCCGTCTATAAGCTTTTGCTTCTTTCTTATTTTGTTTGTAAACATTTTGAAAAAGAAAAAAATAATACTTTGGGAATACATTGAACAATGGAAGTGTTCAGTGTATTCCCCAAAGTATTACTGGTTTTCACAGGTGACGTGGCTCCACTTGTTTGTGTAATACGCAATGTTCTACAAACATATGAAATCTTAACAGTTAATAGTTGCGGTGGGAGATTTGATTGCAAAAGAGCTGTACCTCAGCTGCTCTTACACTGGCCTCTTCCAGTGGCTCTCAACCTTCTTATATTGATCTTTAGTGACAGATGCATTTTTTAAAAAGCTATTTTTTTATAATTGTTATATGTTTATATCAATATTTTCACTGTGTTGACTCCCTCTGTTTATACTAGTAAAACAGTAACTGTAAATGTGCCTGTTGCTGGTTGCCTATACCCTGACTCCAGATGTAGCCGTTAACACATTCACTTTAAGATTGTTGTTTCAAGACCACAGGGAAACACCAATCGAGCCTCAGGGGATCATGAGTGCTGATCCCAAGCCTGGGTTGTGTCAGGAAGTGTAAAATCAGTGCCAAATCTGCTGTGGAGACCCACTTGGGAAATCAGAAGCTGAACCAGAACAGAGTTTGCTGTCAGTACAACTTTAATTCAACCCAAATTTTTACCCCTCTAGATTTTGTATTTTACTATCTTAAGAGATTTTACCTGTCTTTGTGTCCTCTCCACTGTTATTTAAACAGCTTTGTACCTTTTTACTACTTGATTCTCTAGCGCCCTCTAGTGGCACCACGTTGCAGGTAAAGACGCAGAACAACAGTGCAGCTTACCTACGGTGTACATGGGCCATGCCCCTGTGGAGAAGCATGGGGACGTCATCATTCAGTAAGCATCGACTGGCATAAAGAGAACAAAACAGAAGGTATAAACTGTAAAACTATAGAGTCCTTCACACTAATTCTATCTATTTATAGTGATATAGATACCGATATAGATCTATCTCTATGTACAGAGAGAGAGATGCCGGAACAGTAAATGAAGAAATGTTACCCAAGCAATGGTAAATCATAGTAATCCAACACATATACAAAGCGATGTGTGATAGATTTGTGATAGTGCTCACCCACCTTGTAACATGGATAAGTTAATAACTTTTGAGAGCCTTTTAATGCACTGTGTCCTGGAGCAGAGGACGATCTCACAGTGTCTGGTGAAAGCTGTAGCGGGAAACTCACAGCCCACCTATGTGGGTCATGGCAAATAGGAAGTGGAGCTCGATCACCCTGAATTATTTAAAAAGAATGTTTGATGGTTTTGCCCTGGACAATAAAAGAAGGCTGGGTTGTTGTTGTTGTTGTTGTTGTTTTGTTTTTTTTAAATAATCTGTGTAAAAATATTACTCTTTGTTGGTAAAAAAATTTTTAAAAGTGATCACCCAAGTCTTAAACAACTGAGTCAGGGGAATCTTTGTGATGGAGTGGACATTTTCACCCAGACCTAAAGGAGACGCCTTTTTACCAGGGTGTAAGAAGGTGATCGCCTGTACTTCAGTTGAAGAGGACACCACCTTCCTGTCACCTGAACAGTTATATTGGGGACAATATAATCTGAGAAAACAGTTATGTGTGCAATAACACACTTGGCCTATTTTTTTATCTGTGTCTTGTAAAAGTTACTAAACACAAAGTTAAAAAAAGAAAAGTTCAATTAAATATTTTATATAATTTTTTTTTAGGAATTTTTAGGAAAGGTTTACAATAAGTCAACTTAATTCCTCCACTGCCATTGATTTGTCAGCTGTGCTTTCTGACATACTGGGGCCTTTATTTTTCCTGCAGATTAACGATGCAGCACTAAAATATTTAACTGACTCTTCTCAACAAGAAGTAAAGTTATGCTATGTGTCTACTCTGCAACCTAAGGCCTGAGCGTTTTTTAATATTAAAGCTTGAATGGGAAAAAGGTAGTGTTTGTTTTATGACTGTGTGAGCTGAGGTAATATAACGGTAAAGAAGTTTGCCACTTATATGCCACACTGATAATATTTTATCCATATATTTTCCTTCTCTTTATGGTCTTTATCTTTTAAAACTGAATATAATTACTTCTCAGAACTTCAATATATTTCAGCATACTGTTATCTGGCCTGGTTCCCGACAGTACGCCCTTCATTTATTGACATTAAAGAGCTCAGTTCAGATTACCGAAATGATGGAAGGTCTTGTTTGTTGCTGGTAATGCTACTTTGCTCCTTGCTGTCTGTGTGGATTTATCGGTCAGCACGTGCTCCCACACAACAGTGTGTGAGCTAATTGGCAATTTTAGCAGCACCCTCATGGATTCAGTGCAGTGATCAAGTACAGCCCCACTCACTGACATTGCAACAGAGCTGCAATTATTACACTATGACTACACAGTGTATTGCATTCCCAATAAGGTTAATGTGATATGATCATCTTCTTGGAGTGAACCAGTGAATATTTCTCACTTAGCTTGTCAAGTACAGCAAAGGAAAGAAACTATTACATTCATGCTAATGTGTGGTAGTGGGTGTATACTCTCCAAGGTAACACTCAGAAGGAGGGCAATCTAGCTGAAGGTCCCCAAGCTGCTGGGTATGTATGAGCAATGGAAGATTCATGTGCGCAAAGTAAGAAGTCTAGAAAATAAAGACATCAATTCCAGAGTGTTGACTCTGGCTTCTCACTGCAGAACCTAAGCAAAATAAGGAAGACATAGAAAACATGTATTTTTGAGTTTTAAACCTCATTGTACCTTGAAATGACTCAAGAAGACACACTGATACATATCCATGACCACAGAAGTCCTCAACACTGGCTAAAAGTGCCATATATGACAGGTTCAGTGAGGAACAGGCAAGATACGGCCTTAATGAAGAGTATCATTCTGTATTTACTTGGGTACATTTTTTTTAATCTGATATCAAAATTTGTTTGATGATCTGAAACATTTAAGTGTGAAAAATACAGAAAAAAGAACTCAGGGAAGGGGGTAAATACTTTTTCATTTCATCACAGATGATCGCTTTCCAGATGTGGAAGCTGCCATTTCAATTGGCACTAATGCAACCCTATACTGTCAGAGATGCAGAATTGAGCTAAGACACCATTTATATACTTAATCATCTCACTGACCTGTTGCCAATGAACCTAATTAGTTGTAAAATAATAATAATAAAAAATAATAGCGAATATTTTCCCTGAAGTAGTAAAATGTCTCACTTTAAACATTTGATAAGTGTTCTGTGGTCATTGTGACAAAATATGAGATCATGTGACTTACAATTCACTGCATTATTTTATTTACATATTACACAGGGTTTCCACTTGTTTTGAAACTGTGCTACATGAAGTTCATTAAAAACAAAGAGACACGAAAGCAAAAAACATGCCAGTAACAACAATACCAAAACCTTCTCATGCAGATGTTTCTGTCATGGGCCGTGAGAGTGTCTGGTTGGGTGTGAGACAGGTTCCAGTTGCCCGTCCCCTGGGGTGGAGTTTGGTCAGCACATCACCTGTTCCCAATTTCCAGGCCATCATCTGGAGGGTTCTTAAACCAGTGCTGCCTGTCACTCTTCGCCAGTTTGTCCTGCTACCATTGGTAGTAAACTCGGCCCTCCTTGTGTTCCGATGAATGTGTTTTCTGTCTCCAGTTTTCTCCAGATCCATCAACTGTTGTGCTTATCAGCAGCACTGGTCCTATCTCCTCTCCGCTCTCCAGTCTACCTGCAGACTCAGGATTTCATACTCACCTGCTCCTCGGCCTGCCCTCCTGCCCACATGCCATCTGTGGATATCTCCCCCCTCTGGACTCCCCGGAACCTGGATCCTTCTCACCCGCATACTCCTCCATCCTCCGGACACTCTCACAACACCCCTCCTCAGCTTCCTGGCCAGCATTTACAAGTAAGCACAAACTCTCCACAAGTACCACTCACCTCAGCTCTCTCACTCATTTCCCGGTCCAGTGACACCCTTCTCCTCTGTTGCAGAAGTTCCAGCTCGTGCTCTCCCTGTGTTCCATGTACCCGACCGTATCTCCGTCCCCTGTTCTCCCACGGCACCTGTGTATAGTTTCTGTCCATGACCGTGCCCTTGTTTAAGTTGATTCACCTCATCAATAAATCTTGTAAATAGTTTGAGCACTTGAGTCTGCTCTTGAGTCCACCTGCACTCTCGCTTCCAGTCTGTGACAGTTCCCACCTTTGCTCAGGTGTTACCAAACTGGGTTGCCTTAAATAAAGTTCCTGTTCCAGAGCAATTCAAACTCAGTTCATTCAAACACTTTTTCATGAGAATAAAGCAGTATTTATCCTCCCCATTAATGAAATGAAAATCACTCTAGTTGAAAAACTCAGACAAAAAATAAATGGACCGTACCTTCTACAGAAATGATAATGAAGCCTACTAGTATGCCCGAATTGTTGCCTTGCACGATATGTGACATTCAGAAAGCTTTCAGAGACTCACCCAGTGGCCTAGAATTTAACCAAAGAATGCTTAAGCACTCTGAAGCATCTTAGCCTCTCTGTGCTGACTCGTAACTGTCTGGTAAGATGCCCTGCTTCATGTCAAGGGGCTTGACATTGAATAACTGTGAGAAACATCATAAGCTTGTTCATAAATTGCCAGGCTGGAGAGCTTCCCCCTGGAATCTGAAATCTGGCAAATAATAGAAAGTGTAAGCACAGCACAAGAATTTCAAGGACCTTTATACATTTGTGTTGAATGAAGCTGAGATCACCTACAATCCTATGACATCTTTTCATTCTGTTCATTCATCAGACAGTGAGAAGCCAAAGAGACACTAAAAGAAACAAGGTCACCTCTCAAAAAGCTGAGCATGAGAACCAAAGGTTGGACCAGTAAGAAACTGTAGCTCCATGCATTCTTTCCCAAGATAACAGGCATCAGTTTCGCGTGTGTTAAAAGTTCACAAAGATGTCTTTTGTTAAGGTGTGTATCCACTACTCAACACTCAAATAATACTACGTTCATCAACTAAAACATGAAAGACGGATGCAAAGAAACGACACAAGCTTTTCAGGAGCTCAGTGATGCCCTGGTCTAGATTTGGGAGATCTCCCAGGACACCATCTGTCTTCTCATTAGGAGCATGCCCCGATGTTGTCAGACATGCGTACAGGCACGTGGTGGTTAAACAAACTAGTGAGTACCATTCACAGATACTGGAATGAAATATTTGCAAAACAGACTAGCCTGCTGCATCATTTTGTCACTTTGAGCTACAGGTTGACAATTGATGTGGCATCCTTTCGTTCCTAACGCATTATTCAGCATGCTATTTTTTCCCCACTGTGATCTCACATATTTTTAAAGTGTTCCTTTAATTTCTTTGAGCAATGTAGGAGAAGCTAATTACTAGTGTGAGTGCTTGCTTTGATGGAAGCACGGGGACTTGAACTGACCACCCAGTGAGTTTCATTTGTGCATCAGTTTGAAGCAGTTTCCTCAATTGGACGTGCAAACTATGTCCTCAAGTGTCTAACCAAAGATGTGTGACAGTTTGTATTGCGAGGTATTTATGGATTTCTTTTAATGTTGAAAGCAGCACGCTGAGGATGCTAGCTTGCCAGAGTTGCACATAAACTCTTTGCTACGTGTGCTCTGACTACACAGGTTCATGGTAAATGTCAAAGACATGCCAAAAGTTTACCACCTTCTGAGACAAACCAAGAGTAAGAATATGAACTTTGTATTCAGTGATCTGCCCTAGAGAGAGCTCTCAGCCTTGGCAAGACATATTGAATCTGACCACTTCTGGCTTGTTAAGGATCATATTAAGTGTGCATGTAAAGACAAGAAAAGCCAAAGTTTCGTTGGGCAGACTCTTTACCAGATCTGCAGATATAACATAAGCAGAACAAATTGCTTGAACAGCAAGCAGACTTGCAGTTAAGAGTTATGATGACTTAATACAGGACATACCTCCTGCTTGGATCAACCTGCATGCATGAAGATGTGCAGCTTTTTTGTTCTGATAGGACGTCTTTTCACTGCATAGCTGTGGGTGAGGTGGTACCTGTGTTTAGATATATCTACTGGACTCATTTTGACCGTAAAGCACGTAAAGCCCAACCTTTCCTTCATCATGTTCTTTATAGTGATGTTTTCTAATTCTGTCAAAGAAATGTTTTCCACAAGGCTCTGTGCTGACTTTCACACAGTTATCTAACCTTTTAGCACCATGTGGACAATCACCAGAGTATAAGGTGGACCAGGGCATTGCAGCTGCATGAGGACACAGGGCATTAGAAGACTTTGAAATGGAAACTAAACAGAAATTTGTGTATTTTCATGGATTTCCAAATTTATTTGATTGACTGAGTGACTGATTAATTGGTTACTTTAATGAAATGGCAAACTATGAACAATTTGGGGAAGAAACAAAATAAGAATCAGTGTGTTGGCTGATGGCATCTTTCTCTGTTTTCACTGAGTCATACGTAAAACCATAGTGGTTTTTTTCACCTTGGAGTCTGTTGCAGAGCGTGTCAATTTCTCAGCTTTTAGCTCATTATTTTTCTCCTGCAAACCTTTCTCCTTTGAGATCATGTTGCTCAGCACCTCCTGACTTATAACTAGTCTTATAAGTATTCAAAGTTTCATAAACTTTATTGACTTTCATTGAAAGTCATTTTTTTCTTCATGGCATCAATGTTATTTTCTCAGCTTATGCTTATATTCCTTCTTCATTCAGAACCTTTCTGTACACCTTCATGTGAGTTTTAATTATGACTTTGCTCTGTGCCTGCATAGTGCCTCCTTCTCCTCAGCTTCCAGTTAAAGTTATCTATCTTTTAAAGTTTGTTCGATCTGCAGCTGATGGTTGACAACATGCATTTGAGCTTCCAATTTGTCATTTTCATTGCGTTTAACTGCACAAAGCCTCTCGGGTATTTACTTTTTCATTCATTCTTGAAGAGATTCTGGAGTTCCCGTTGTAAAGCATCATTGTGATGACTCAAGGCCTCTTTTGACACATCCACTGCATTGTTATGGTTTCTTGCAGAGATTTTGCTTTCTGGATGTGTCTGTGGATCTCCTGAATCTCCTGTTGCGAAGCTTCATTCTGCTGCTTTTGTGACATCCAGTGAGTTTGGTTGTTCATGCTTGTCCTTGAGTTGCTGGATTTCCTTCTGCATTGCTGTGTTCTGTTGTCTAATTTCCTCTGGGAACTTTTTAATCACACCACACATTTCCTCAGAAGCTATTTTGTTGTGGCCCTCTTCCTCCATATGCTCAAGTTCATTATTGAGCACTTCATGCTGTTGATTCATGGCTTTATGTTCTGCTTTAATTTAATTAAAGTCAATAACCAATGCTACATCTTTCAGGCTTTCGCTAAATTTGTTGCTACAGAGTGTGCCTTTTATAGTTCAGCTCCTCATTAGCTTTAGAAATTTCATCAGAAGAGCTATGACTCTGGAACAGTTTGTTGAGCTCATGAATTTGGAGTTGCAGGGTGTCAAGCTGCCGGCTGATGGCTTGCATGTTCACATTAATGGTGCTGCAGCTGGCTGCTCTGTTCCTGATGGAGGTCTGTGTTGGCACACCCTGCAGACTCCTGAGGGGGGATGGCCTGTTTGCTGCAAATCATGTTTTGCTTTCTTAAAGCTGGTCAGTGAAATATTCCTGTCTGTATTATATTTACTACAGCTACATAAAAATGATAAGAGGCTGATCACACTCAAAAATGCTTGGTGTCCATAACTGTACAATCTCCAAAATGCAAAGCAAAAAACCCAAAAAAAACATGAATAATAGCTTCGCCGATTTTAGCATGTTAACAATTTCCCTGCAGTATTCATAAACGTGTCAGTTTAAGAGGAATAATATTTCTGCAGTATTCTTAGTGTTTTATACGACAGTCTGCTCCTTGTGCATTGTTCTCCATTTCTATCTTGATGTATTTGCATTTTGTGTTTCTTGATTTTTCACTTCAACAAAGGAAGGGTATAGCAACTAGTTTGGTGTGTAGCATGGTTCGTGTAACATGCTTGCCTTTGTTATAAATAAATCAAATATTTTTTGAAAATGTTCAGTTAAATTCAATTTTATCTATTTAGCACCAATTCACAACAACAGTTGCCTCAACATGCTTTATATTGTAATAATAAGACCAAACAATATTAGAAAGAAAACCTCAACAATCAGACTATCCCCTCTGAGCGAGGACTTGGTGACAGTGGGAAAGAAAACCCCCCGTTAAACAGTAAGAAAGCTCCGGCAGAACCAGGCTCATGGAGGAGCAAAATTAGGGCATAGTGAGACAAGAGCAAACTCATATTGCTGGAAAGAGAAGACACAATTTAATGAGATGTAGTAGAGGTGTATAAACACAAGGAATAAAATCTTCTCCTCCTACAGACAATTATTAAGCATGAGATAATGTTCTTAGGTGGAAGATGGGTCTTTAGTTAAACCATCAGTGCAGAATTAAGAATTGTATTTTTTTTTTAATAACATTAAAAACTGCTACAAACCTCATCTTTGCCACCACATCCTCTGCAGTGGATCAGCAATGCATAACTCACTGATCTACATGCTCAGGTCAGTAGTGTATATATTTACTGTTATATCTGAAAGTTGATTCTGTTCATCTGGACGCAGCATTTCCAGTGAAAATGGGGTGTCCAGATGAACAGAATCAACTTTCTGGGATTTCCTCATCTGGATTATTGAGCATGAACAAATATGACTACCAGGCATTCCCGTATGAATGCACACTACACTTGTGAAGCTCTTTCCTGCTCAGTATATGAATGAATCTGTGAATCCCTGTTTCTAGCTTCAGTACTGTAAACTGGGGGCGAATGGATTGG